>PVKN010007158.1:0-27166 GCA_004027915.1 Capromys pilorides
AAAAAAAAACCTACAGATGATGGCCTTTATTTCAATCTGATAAGAGCCATTTATGACAAACCAATAGCCAGCATCACATTAAATGGTTAAGAACTGAAAGCTTTCACTGTAAAATCAAAAATAAGGAAAGGTTGTCCACTACTAGCTCTCCTATTCAATGTGGTTCTGGAAACATTATTCAGCACAGTTACACAGGAGAAAGAAATGAAAGGAAGAAGGGTAAAACAGAAGATAAGGTATTATTATTTGTAGGTGACATGATAATCTACATAGAAGATTTCAAGGACTCCATGAAAAGACTTCTATATTTAATAATCAAATTCAGTGGAGCAGCTGGATACAAAGTCTATACTCAACAATCATCAATCCTCGGTACTACAAAAAAAAAAAATCAATAGCATTTCTATATATAAACAAAATACTCACTGAGAGAGAAATTAGAAAAACCACAGCTTTTAAAATAGCATTGTGAAATGAAATATCTAAGAATCAATCTAATGAAAGTAAAAGACCTTTCCACTGAAAAAACAACAATATTCTGAAAAAGAAGATGAAAGAGGATATCAGAAAATGGAAAAACATCCCTGGTTCTTGTGTGGGAAGAACCAATATAGTGAAATTAGCCTTACTTCCAAAATTATTACACAGATTTAATTCAATCCCAATGAAAATACCAACAGCATATCTCACAGAATTAGAGAAAATAACTCTAAGATTTCCTTGGAACCAGGAGAGACCTAGAATAGCTAAGGCAGTTCCACACAGCAAAGGCAAGGCAGGAGGCGTCGCAGTCCCTGACTTGAAATTATTCTACAAAGCTACTGTGATTAAAAACAGCACGGCAGTGGCAAAGAAACAGACCTGAGGATCAACAGAACAGATTAGAAGGGGCAAAAACAACTCGAAATGCACTCAGCTACCTGACCTTTGACAAACAAGCCAAACACCTATTCTAAAGAGAAAGCCTCTTTAATAAATAGTGCTTGGAAAACTGGCTTTGCCCATGCTGAAGATTAAAATTAGATCCATATCCTTCACCATGCACTAAACTACAACTGAAATAGACCAAAGATCTTAATAATAAAACAGAGACCCTAAACCTGCTGGAAGATGGGATAGATAGAACTCTTGAAGCTGGTACAGGCAAATACTTCATGAACAAAACCCCGATCACACAACAACTGGGATCTCAGCTTACTAAAAAGCTTTTGCACAGCAAGAGAACCCACCAACGGAGTAACTGACATAACGTCAGAAAAAAAAAAAAAAATTGCCAGCAGTTCTTCAAAGTGCTGGTGTCTAGAAGATACAGAAAAATCAAAGAAATCAAACACAGCCAATTTAAGGACCCAGACCAAATATGGGCATCTGAAATGAAGAGACACTTCTCAGACAAAGAAATAGAAATAGGAAATAGGTATATTTAAAAATGCCCAACATCATTCATCATTTAAGAGATGCAAATTAAACAGCACTGAGATTCTGTTTTATTCCAAGAAGAATGACTTGTCAAGAAACCAACCAATAATAAATGCTGGGGCAAAAGGAGCCCTTCTCCACTGCTGGTGCGAGTGCAGACTGGCGCAACCACTGTGGAAATCAGTGTGGAGACTCCTCACAGCGCTAGACTGCTGTTTCCACTTGACCCAACTGTCCATCTTCTGGGCATCCTCTAAAGGAATTGAAAGCATCGCACCCCAGCGACATATGCGCACCCATGTTCACAGCAGCACAAGTCGCAATAGCTGAATCTCGGAAGCAGCCTAGTGGCCATCAACCAATGAATGGATGCAGAAGATGTGGCTTCTTTTACACAACAGAGCGCTTACTGCTCCGGTACCAAGGAAGGCAAGCTTGAGGCAGTTCCGGGTAAATGGACGCACCTTGAGGCCACATAGGCGTAAGTGAAATAAGTGGAACTCGCATGCGCAGACACGGATTTGTTGCTCTCGTGTGAGAAACTGCACGGAAGGACCACATTGTGTAAGAGATGATATTGGGAAACGGGAAGAACAGGCTCGAATGACAAGGGGAACAAGGGAGAGGGGAGAGAGCAGGGAGGAAGGGCAAGGAGAACACTGATGAGAAAAGAAAGAAAAAATGGGAACAAGGCTTTGGAAAATAAGGAGGGAAAGAGGGGCTGAAGGAAGGGGGGATGGGAGGAAAAGAACTAAAATATCATGCACAGGTACAAATTCCCTGTGATGAACGTGATCACGTATATCTAAATCACACCAATAAAAAATAAAGAAAAAAGTCAAAGCAGATAACAGTGAGATGAAGTGAACATTGTGCTCAAAGCAGCCACAACACTGCGCCTTCAGGACAGGCAGCCGGCTCCCTTTCGGGAAAAGCATCCCCAGGGTCCTAAAGATCCACTCACCCCCAAGTCCCGCGAGGCTCGGTCCCTGGCAAGGGAGCCTGCATTTTTCCTGCCCAGCCGCAGCAGCATCCCCTGGATAGGTAAACTCCACATGCACGCACGGTTTGCAACCTCGCCCAGCCGCCCCACACAGAAGACAGACAGCAGAAAGTCACGCCCTGCATGGCCCTCTCAGAGACAACCCAAGGCCACCTGAACCCCCCGGCCCTAGGCCGAAGGCGCCTTTCCTCTGAACGCCTGCCCTCTAATCTCTGTGCGTGCACCCCTTCAGTTCTGCATAAGAAACCTACTTTATTATTTATTTATTTATTTATTTATTTATTTATTTAGTGTTACTGCTGGGAGGGTGAGGCTGAAGGTCCACGGGCCAGCGCGTGTCTGGCTCGCCTTCTGAGCAAGGCAGAGCTGCTTCCCAGCAAGCTGCTGGCCACGGCCTGGTTGCAAGGCTTTGCTTGGCAAGTGGGCCGGGCACTTGGCGTGTGCCGGCCCACTGGGGAGGAAGGGACAAGGGGGCCAGGGAGGCCCCCGAAAAGTTCTCGCTGTTCATTTCCTCCCCCACCCCCCTTCATCTTATTTATCAGGTACAGGGTCTCGCTGCACAGCTTGGATTCCTAGTGATCCCACTGTCTCAGCCTCCCCAGCCCTAGGATTACAGGCCTGGGTCACCGCTTCCAGTTGTGGGCCCACAGGATGCTGCTGAGGTTCTGGAGCCGGAGCGGCATGTGGTACAGGGGATCTCCCCCAAGTCCTTGCGCTTGGCAGGCAAGCGCTCAGATGGCGGAGCCATCTCCCCAGCATCGCTGTTCCCTTCCGTTGGACGTCCAAGTTCAGTGTGAGTCTGACCAGGGGTGTGCAGGGGTGTGGGGGCGGGGGCTGCAGGAATGACATTGCGGGGGCGGGGGAGAGTCAGCCGTGAGCGGCACGTGTCGCCTTATCACCTTTTCTGTCTTAATCTTCTCAGTACCGTGGCGGCAGCCACTGCGGTGAGCCCCGCTGCATCTCTGGGGACACCAGCGCCCGGAAGGTGATGTCACACACACTGGGCCCGCGGGTACAGATGGCCACGTCCTGGCCGGCCGCCGGCCCCGCACGGAGGAGGTTCCTCAGCTGCGTTTTCCGCTTCCCGAGCACCTATGGGGATGGAGGGGTCCTCTAAACAGTGGCTGCGGCGAAGTGCTCAGCACCCCACCCTCCCCTTCTCCTTTTCTATGTCCACTGTAAACACGCCAGAACGCACGTCCTCCGCAGCCCTCCTGGCACCCGGTTATCGGAGCCACCGGTCCACCTGGCAGGAGGTTCCCAAGGAGGTGTGCAGGCTTTGGAGACACACCCCAAGGGGGACATCGCTGTCTCCACTTCACCCTCCCTACTTGCTCCCTGGGAAGGTGAGTCCGGGGTGACCCACAGTGAACTATGCAGAAAAGAAATCCTGGGGGGAGTGGACGCTGTGACCAGAGTCTAGGTCAGCCCACTCCGGGGACTGGTTCTGTGGCTCCCCCGCCCCCCAGCACACACCTCTTATAATGGGACCACGGCATGCACTGAGCCCACCGCACTGGAGGTCTGCGTACCAGAGAGGCTCTGACTGAGCTGTGCTCCGCCCTTGTCTCACGGTCCAGGGGGCCCAGTTACTCAAGCCTGCAGCCAGGGCTCCGGTCCCACTGCAGAGCCCAGAGTCCTGGCCGCATCAGTCCTGTCCAGCCCAAATAAGAAAAGCAAGCAGTCACCACGCTCAGTCGAGAGAGCTGAGCAGGCGGCACTGTTAACCACTCGGTTTTAGAGTCTCTTGTCACAAAGCCAAAGCTAACCAATTCAGTCACTGCCACTTCCCACAAAGTGGATGGTAAGGGCGGCAGTGTCCTCGGACAGATGTGCCAGAGAGTACAGAAGCGAGACCGTCCCCTCAGTGTCAAGTCAGGGAGGCCACCCTGCCTCCTCCTCCCCGTCACACGCCTGAGCCTAGCTCCATACCCACTGGCAAAGCGAGGAAGGATGGGTACTGTCACCAACATTGGTTTTTATTTATTTTTGATACTGGGATCTGAACTCAGGCAAGTCACACAGGCAAACAGATCTCTCTTTTCGGGGCCTGAGGTGTTGACACGGGAGCTCTCCAGCGTGAGATAAATTACTGTACCCGGAAGTGCCTATTGTGTGTCCCAGGATTAGCACATTTCAAAGGAATGTTCCAGAAGAAAGCAGAGTTCCAGGAAAGCTTTTGTCATTCACAGGGGGAAAGGTATCACTACGGGTCTTGGCAGGGACACCTGTCTGGTTCGTCACTGTTGTTTGTCTGTGATTTTTGATCGCGTCTTTGCTTCATGACTAAGGAATCAGAATGTCTAGAAGGGGTGAGAACCTGGTCCCGCCTCCTCCAGCGCGGAGCTAACGGGCGTCCCCAGGAAGGGACTCCTGTTTATTCAGCTCTTCATTTCCTGCCGCATTTGTAGACCCCTGGGCAATGGCCTCGAGGTGCATCTCTCTGGTGACACCGGGCACACCTGTGCCATTTAGCCACTGAAAGCAGTCCTAAGGAGGTGGCCCAGCCAGGTTCTGGAGCTCAGATGACCGAGCCACAGGCCCTCCTCCTAGGGGACCAGCAAGGGAAAGAGAACCTCCTGGAGCCTCCGGGGTTTTGCTTCTTAGCTTGGTGGGTTGGTTGCATCGTGTCTTAAGCCTTCTGGTTTGGAGAGGCACCGTGCTAGACCAGGGGAGAAAAAGGACTCAATAACTAGGATGGACTTTCAGAAAGATACCACGAGGGTTGCCGGTGACACTGTTCTTATGACGTCCTTGGCTTGGCTTTGCTTGACAGTGAATAAAATGTGTGAAACAGAGCCTGACCTCCTCGGCCACTGAGCTAGCCAGCTTCCCAGGACCGAGGCTGGGGGGGACGCCGGCTGCCGAGCTGCTCCTCCCTTTCAGCTCCTGAGCAACGCTGCTGTGAGCTCCTGAGGAAACGTTTCCTCAGGCTCCTGCCCTCATGCCTCAGGACACCCATGCCCCCAGAAGTTGAGCTACCAGGTCCCACAGTGCGGCTCTCTGTCACCGTCTGAGGTCCTGCTGCAGTGCTCCAGGGTAGCTGCGACGTCTTCCCTCCCACCAGCAGGGCATGGGGCGCCAGCCTCTCTGCCTCTTCCCTGCCGCTCATTCTCTATGACGAATTTACAGCTCTGTCTGCCTCTTCCCAGGGGGCACGAGGTGGCGGCTCCTGTGGCTTTGGTTTCCCAGATGATAATGAGGTGGGCCTGTTGCGTGGCTCACTGCCCGTCTCCGCTTCTCATCTGAAGAAATGCCTCTTGGTGCCCAGCAGCCCCATAGACGCACCATTCGCATAATCACGCTAAAGCAGAGGAAGAGAGATGTTCCCATGTCACAGGTAAGGAAACGGAGGCCCTCTGGTGACCCCTCCCAGGCACGCTCAGGAGGGGCAGGGAAGACCTGCCTGCCTGCCTGCCTGACCCCACTGAGCCGCCTTGCAGCATGGGCAGCCCTGTGAGAGTGGAGCCAGGAGGGAGATGGCGCCCAGCGGAGCAGGCAGGGCCAGGCCTTTGGGTCTCTTTCCCTCCCCTTCTTTTTTTCTGGGCGTGGGCTGAGGAAATCCCTTCTCCTAGTCTGCCAGATACTTAGCACCAGGGTGAGACTTCTGTCCTCCAGGAACTCCACTGGAAAGGGCTGACCTGGAAGAGAAAGCTCCCAGAAGCGCATGGGAGGATCACCTGGGTTGGCAGGGCTGTGACCCAGGAAGTTGTACCTGCTGCTCCCTGGCTGTGACAGGATGAGCTGTCGACCTGGCTGCAGGCGCTGGGCCAGGCTGGTTGTGCTCTCTACGGGATCCACGAGTCCAGTTCTCCCAACTATTAGTCCTGCACAGCAAGAACAGACCGAGCCTCGGAGAGGGAAGGAAATGGTTCAAACTCGCGGCTGTGCAGGGGCCGAACCGCGCTGCACTGCACTCGTGAGGTCCGCTGCCAAGGTCCGTGCTGGACAGATGCTCGCCACTGCCTATGTGCTCCTGCTGGGGTTACGGACAGCCGCACGGCCGGGAAGGCCAGTGGAGAGGTGAGGTAGGCAGGCAGGTGGGCGGGCAGGTGGGCAGGCGGGCAGGCGGGCAGACAGATAGATATGCAGACAGGCAGGCAGGCAGAGAAACAGAGAGACAGACAGACTACAGCTGGGAAGGCCAGTGGAAAGATGAGATCGGTAGGCAGGTAGGCAGACAAGCAGGCAGGCAGGCAGGTAGGTAGCTAGACAGGCAGACAGACACATACGCACAGCTAGGAAGGCCAGTGGAAAACTGAGATAGGTAGGTAGATAGGTAGGTAGGTAGGTAGGTAGATGGGCAGACGGATGGATGGTCAGATGACAGATAGACACAGACAGACAGTCGGGAAGACAAGTGGAGAGATGAGATAGGTAGGCAGGCAGGCAGACAGACAAATGGACAGGCAGGAAGGTCAGTGGAGAGGTAGGTAGGCAGGCTGGCAGGCAGGCGGATGGACAGACAGACAGACAGAAGAGAACAAGTGGAGTTTCCTCTTCTTCCAGCTTCCCTTCCTCACAGAGCAGATCTCTCATCCTCTAGCCCTGGCTGCTCCCAGGAGAGAAACCTCTGCGGCTGTCCTCGTGCCCTCCTTGCTCACGGGCCTCTGAGTGGGGAAATTCTAGGTTTTTTTCTCATGAGTTTAACTTTTTCCCCCTGTGGGCTGCCCCACCTGGGCCCCTGGCCACTGGCTGGGTGGACACAGCCCAGCAAGGAGCAGAAGGGAGCAGAGCCCCATCGCTGGCATTTTTGGCGTCCTTCGGTACCTGGGGTCCCCGGGCCGTTGTCACAGTGATCTTGCCCCGTGTGAGGAGCTTGGCTCTCGGTCCCAGTCCTGCCCATCCCATAGGCTCTGCCACCCCCATGTGCCTTCCTGTCCTTGGTCTTGTGCCACACTAGTCTCTCCAGGGGCTACCATAGGTCACAGGGACCAAGGAGCTTGCCAGACCCTGTGCCCCCAGACACACACACACACACACACACACACACCACAGACTTGGGGGATGTAAGCCAAAATGCTCATGGCAGCCATTTCGGACCAACAAGATTGCAAAAGATTATCTTTGTCTTTTCTTGGGGAAATTCTAGGTTTTTTTCTCATGAGTTTAACTTTTTCCCCATGTTCTATTTTTTGAGGCAGCGCCTCAATATGTAGTTCAGGCTGCCCTTGAACTCACTGTGTAGCCGAGGATGGCTTCAGATATGGGGCAATCCTCCTGCCTCAGCCTCTTGACTGCGTGGGGTTACAGGTGTGCTGCACCACCATGGCTGGCTCTGTTTTTCCATTTTCTGAGGACTGCTGACCCTGAATGAGGTGGCAGAGCTGATGGCAGGGAGGGCATGTCAGAGGGCAGCTGGCATTTCTTCCTTCCCCCGAAATCACTGAGTAGCAGCCCCCCTTGGCTGTCTCAGCTGCTAGGTGGCTTCCACCCCTGCTGTGGGACCTCCTGGGACCTTGGGATGGGGGTGCCTCAGCAGTGGTGGTCAGCAGGCACAGCCAGCTCTCTGGGGCACGGAGGACTGCCCACTACTGTGGGAGGCCACAAGGGCAGGCCTGAGCAGAGCCCAAACTTCGCTGATGCCTGGGCCAAGGCCCCCAGAGGACACAGACAAAACCAGGTGCCTAGACCTGTGTGGCGGGGAGATCCCCCCTCCCCCGGCACCACCAACGGCCGATTCTGTGGACAGTCTGAAGGACACAGCAGGGCCTGTTTCAAATACATACAGCTACTTTCTCTTAGTTCAATGAGAAGAAAGATTTGTACTAATAGTGTTTATACATGATATCAAGTCTGCATCTTGTACTCTGAACCAATGCTAGGAAGACAACAATATACAACGTATTCATTATTGTAACTGTCCTACTAACCTGTTATGAAACTGTCTCATTGCTATTTCTTTTCATTAAAACTAATTCTAAAAAAAGAAATATAAAATAAAATTAAAAACCACAACCACAGAAAGTGCTTCATCCCAGCCCAGGCAGGCTCGAGGACTTCTGAGACCCGCCGTCTTAGGGGTACCAAGGGGGACCTGGTCTTCCGAAGTCAAGCAAAGGTCCGGGCTTAGATGAGAAGCTCAGCCCGAGCTCAGCCCATGGCCAGGACCGGCTGGAGTTTCAGAGGAAAACAAACCCTGAAACAGAGTGGCTGCCCATGGAAAATCCCCAGTGACGAGGCCCAGGAGCCCGGGGAGGTGATCGGCTGGAGTCAGCACCACAGCCTGTGCCCATGGCCTTCCATTGTCGGAGGCTGTCCCAGCAGGGCACTGTGTGTAGGCGGTGCCACCGACCTCCAGGGCCTCATCAGGGCTCCGTTGGCCTCAGTGACTTCTGCCAAGAGAGAGGAGGTGGGGAGGGAGCTCCACGGAAGTTGGCCCTGGGTGAGAGATCGAAAGCCCAAAGCCCCTCAAAATAGCAGGGGTGGGGAGAGAGAGCCTGGGGCTGAGGTAAGCACCCGTGCAAGGGGCATGCGTTTCCGGAGCTTTGGGGGCCCTCGCTGAGTGTAAGGCTCTTAGACAAAACCCTAAATGAGTGTTGTTGGGGTACCTGGGAAGATCTGGGGCCCTGCTGCACCACGCTGTGCTCCCAGAATCTGGAATGTGGAGGTGCAGAGGGGACCCTTAGCATCTTCCCAGCCAGCACAGCACGAGCTGCCCACCAGAAGTCCTGGGGTGTGGGCTGGAAACATCAGGCCGACCTAGGTGCCCCCTCGAAGTTCTGGCTCAGCACAGGATGTCATTTGGGGTCGGCAGGGCCTCTGCATGGAGACAGTAGGTGAGATGTTTATGGAGGACATGGCGGGAGTGGAGGGAAGCACTAGAGGGGGTGACGTCCCACACAGGGCCTCAGCTCCCCTGAGGGAGCCTCCCCTGAAGGCCAGCTTTCTACAGAGGTCCAGGTCAGGACTGGGAGCCTGGCCTTCTGCCCCCCGGGGAGGGACGCCACCATGGAGCACAGCAGCACTCGCCAAGGTCCTGGAGCTGCAGCTACAGCAGGAAGCCCTTCGGTCCCTCCGAGGTGACCTGGGACCAATGCAGTGGGGCCAGTGTGGATGGACCCGTGAGCCTTCCAGAAGCCCCTGGGGAAGTCTGAGCCCCATGTCCCCAGTGCTTCACACACTCATGGGGGCTTGGGAGGTGACGCGACCATGGGGTCTGGGCTGAATGCTCCAATAGGAGGCTGGGTACCGTGGGAAGAGGCGGGTTAGTGGGCACAGGCTTGAAGACTCACCGGCCTTTCCAGCTCCTCCCCGCCTCCCTGGTCCTGGCCACCATGCCCTGCTCTTCCCTTCGCCCCTGGCCTCAGGGGGCCTCTAGGGACCATGGCCGGTGCTGCTTTGTGCTCACGCCCCACCTAACCAGGTCGACAGGACAGGCTTCAAATCACAGCTCTGTATCAGATCCGCCGTACCTGGCCTCTACCCCAGAGCAGGGCCAGTGAAATTTTATTTTTCTCATGCTTAGAAACAACGCTCAGATGTCTGGTTCTCCACTATCAGTGCTTGCTGCGGGATGGCGGAGGCAGTCACCACAGATCCCGAGAGGCCCCTGGGAGGAAAACAGGCAGAATGAGCAGCAGGGGTGAGAGACCCCAGGGTCTGAGGAAAAGGAGGAAGGATGGGAGAGGGAGAGAGAAAGAGAGGAAGACAAGGAGAGAGAAAGGGAGACAGAGAAGGGGAGCGAGAGGGCAAGGGAGAGCAGGCGGACACTTGCGTCTGAGTCACTTTCCCACTGCAGGGACAGAATCCCCAACATCCACCATATACAGGAGCAGAGGTTTCTGGGGCTCACGCCTTCTGAGGGCGCAGTCCATGGCCGGTTGGCTCTAAGATAGAAACAGCAGGTGGAACGGCTATGGTGGAGGAAACTTGCTTTTGTCATGGCATCCCAGAAGCAGAGAGAGGAGAGAGGGGCCGGCAACAAGGATGCGTCTCTCAAGGCCATGCCCCTAGCGGCCACCGCCACCCAGCCCCCACCGCTCCGTCACCATTCAGCTTGAACTCCCCCGTGAATGATCCACTCGTGTGTGGTGTGCGCACTGCCTCCAGGACCCGGTCACCTTCCACACCCGGGACTCTGGGGGGAAATGTTGGACCCAAAGCACCGCGCTTGGTTGTCGTGAGACTTGCGGGACCCTCGCCCTGAGTGAACCTGATCTACGTCATGCGCCCTTGGGGGCTCCCCTTAGCCCTCTGACCCTTTTCCCATCCCTTCTGGGAGGGCCGAGATGCCCCCTTCTCCAGATAAATAAGGGAGGCTCAGAGAGTGAGGTGCATGCTTCTGGCTGGGCCCTATGAAAGCCGGAACTACAGCCTCGCGTAGCCTGGCACCCTGGCGAGTATGTGCAGAGCCGGAGACCGCAGTTACAGAGAGGTTCTGCCACTGTCTGGGCAGGACGCTCCGTGCCATCACGGATCGCCCAGCGAGTCGGTCCCCCACGCCCCCGGCAGGCGCCGCACCACTGCCGCTGCGATTGCCTCGTGCAACCCATCCTGAGGGTGAAGAGGCCACCGGAGGTTGAGAACTAGCAAGCGTGTTTGCCTTCTCCTAGCAAAGAATGCGAATGCCACATGGAGAGTGGAGCTGCTCAAAACCCAGTCAGCGTCCCGCCGCGCGTTCCCACTTAGTCTTGGGAAACGCTGCCGGGTGACATTTAGTGTGATCAGCAGAGGACAAGTAATTTATGGCTCTGTTGTTGCAGCCCATAGAAATACAACTGAAAAGCATGTGTTTTTCCATTTTCTGAAAATCAAGAAATGGAGAGCTGTCTTTACTCAGACTTTTCCAAAACAAATTACTTTTTGTGATAGAAAAGTTGCCCCGGGGAGAAAAATCCTTCAGAAAAATGATGAGTGACAGAAAAAATGCAGAACACCAAGCAAAAGCCCTCATTAGTGAGAAGGGGCAGCTTGGACAGTGGCCTGCAGCTGTGGCCGCCTCTCCACGCAGCAGGCCTGGAGCCCCCAGTTCAAACCCTGCCCTGCCCAGTGCTGGCTGAGCCACCACCAGGTCCCCTCACCTCACAGAGACTCAGTTTTCCCACCAATAAAGTGGGAGTGTGGCACCTTCCTCACAGGCTTCTGGAAAGATTCAGTGAGAGTATGCTCATGAAGGTCCCATGATGTCTGTAGTTGTGAACACACAGTCACCCCTTAGGACATCTCCCACTGTGGGGACCAAACACTGTGACTTAAGTGCCTTCTATAAATGAGCTCATGCTTGCATTCAATCCCACACACTCCCTTGTGTACCCTCTGAGTCGTTTCTACACTACCTAACAATGCCCAAGACAATATAAGCGCTACATAAATGTTACATTGTTTAGGGAACAATGACACAGAAGTCTGTCCATGTGCAGTACAGAGATGATTTTCAGTCTGAGGCATTTGAATTCAACAGAACCCATGAGTATGGGAGGCCAGCTGCACTGTCGTTGTTGTAGTTGTGTTCAGTATGTGTAATCCCACGGACCTTCACACACTACCCCGTAAGTCACCTCCCAGGTCTGAGGCACACCCTACGACACCTATAGAAAGACTAGACTCCAGAGTCCCTGAAATCTCTGCTGGAAGATTCTGCTCCCTACGATGGAGATTTTTTTTTTTTTTAAGCTTTTCATTCTGGTATCTTATAGCAGAGGAGCAGTATTTAGAAAAGCGAGGTCCATTTATTTTCTCTTGTTATTTATTGCTTAACGTAATATTGTTAATTATAACAGATAGACAGAGGGGCTGGAGAAATAGCGTGGCACTGTAAATGCCTGCTTGGCAAGTACAAGGACCTGGGTTTGATCCCCGGTACCTCATGCTGTGCCGGCCCCCGAACTCCTGGCATGATGTGCATCCCTGTAATCCCAGCACTGGGGAGGCTGAGATAGGAGGATCACTACGAGTTCAAGCTGCTCAATGAGACCCTGCATCAAGTAAATAAATAAATAGCCGGGCGTGGTGGCGCACGCCTGTGATCCCAGCACTTGGGAGGCTGAGGCAGGAGGATCGGTGCGAGTTCGAGACCAGCCTGGGCTGCAAAAGTGAGCTCAAGGCCAGCCTGAACTGCATAGTGAGACCCTGTCTCAAAAAGACAAATAAATAAATTAATTAATTAATTAATTAATAAAATACATAAATAAGATGGAAAAGAAACTCACTGAACACACTGCCAGTGCCTGTGACAGGGTAGAGGGAAGAGATGGGTACACTCGAACTGAGAAAGAAGAGAAATGAGGACTCCAATTCATCCTCAATTTTTAAAATATAACTGGCATAAAAATATCTGAAACAAGATGTTAACAATCATTCAACGGGGTAGGCACACAGATGCTCGCTATAGTCTTTGTACCTTCCTGCATTTTTCAATATCAAAATCATTTCCAACTAAAAAATGACCAATTGTGATTGCTCATTTTTGATTGGCTAATGACTCATTTTCGATGGAAAGACTTTGCCGCCTCCTGCGCACTGTGGAGGTGATTTACATCCGTCTCTTTGTACAGTCCCATCTGTTTCTGATTATGGAAAGTGGACAGTGGAGTGGAGCCACCCTGGGTGGGTTTTGGGGAGCAGCTGGTGGAAGCCATGGCACAGGGGATAAGAGACCACTAACTGCACGAGCACCTCAAGTGCAGTCAGCCACACCGTTTACCAGGGTGGTGCCGGAGTGTGCGAGCTCCCCGTCACAAGAGGATGTCTTCCTGCTTTAGCTCCGCGGTAAGCTTTACATCAGTTGCTGAACCATGGCATCTCCGTGAGCCAGGCCCTGTGCCAGGCCCGAAGACACAGAACGGGTCAGGCCCTGTGATGGTTCTTCTTACAGCCCCTTCTCCATGGCCAGCTTTGTGCCATTGTAACAAAGCACACAAGATAAGTCCCTCAATAGGGAAAAAGTTAGTGTTGGCTCACAATTTCAGAAGCGTCAGTCCAAGGCCACTTGGCCCGCTGGAGGCACCATATATCCTGACAAAGAGACCTGTTCCCCTTGTGCCATCCAGGAAACAGAGGGCAGAGGGACAAAGGCCTAGTTCCCAGCAGCCCCTTCAAGGGCGTGATCCCAGTGACCCAACTTCCTACCACGAGGCCCATTTGACAAACAAGGAGGCCAACACATAGAGGCAGAGACCTTCTCTCAGGCCATGCAGCTAGCCCATGCCTCTGGCCTTACTGTTGGCACTGGAACCCGTGAGCACCAGCTTCCAGCCCACTTCCCATGTTTCCTCTCCCCACTAAATTCCCCTCAGGTCCATTTCATTCTTTCTTTAAAAAAAAAAAAAAAGAATCACTCAGATCGGGAAGGGAGGGAAAGCAAGCTTTTTTGTCCCCAGATGACTTGATTTCCAACATGCAAAGGATCACTGTTAAGGCAACAAGTTTTTATCAAGTCATTAAAACAGCCCTAGTAAAAGGAAAGCCATTTCTCAGAAACTAGCTTCCAAGTCATTTTTCAGAAATTAGGAAAAAATACATAAACTAGGCAGGGAAACCACAGCAGTGCACGGCAAGCTGCAAATGCCGGCACAACTTTCGTTATCATTATTCTTGGCATCAGTCAGGCAACGCCCACGAAGTTAGAACTCCCCATGGCCCTGGTCCTGGATGAAGGGTGACGAGCCCCTGCCCACCTGGCCCCCTCTTTCTGTCTTGCACCACCCATTTCTGCCATTCCCGCAAGCAGTTTTTCTTCTAAGAATACTGAGTATCTACTGAGTGGCCTAAGCCCTGTCCTCGGGGAGGTTACAGGTCACCAGAAGAGAACTGGCCATAGATGCAGGCATAAGGGATTCCATTACCCCAGGTTACAGGAAAGAGCCAGCTAAGCAGCTGATCTTTGTGACAAAAAAATTACTGAAAGCTGATTGGAGTTTTTTACTAAAGTTAGCACACAAACCGCAAGGTCACCGTGATGCTCATGCGCTGATTGCCCTGCGGCACGCCCATTCCTTCTCTCTGGGTACAGCAGCTCTTATTCCTTTAGGAAATATTACACAGTTCTAGAAGTGAAGGACAGAGACATGTGACCCAAGTCTAGCCAATCAACACACAGAATTTCCCCTACGGTACTGTGATTGGCTTAGAAGTAAGCCAATCAAAATAATTCCATCCTTCTGCCTACAGGAATGGTTTCAAGGATGATTCACTCAACGCGACCCAGTCAGAGTAGATCTTGGGACCTGGGTAATCCCTGTTGACAAAAGAATATCTTTTTAAAACTATATTGGGCTTATGCAGGTTTAATACTAGAACTTATAGCCACCGTATAAAGCCTGAGAATTAAGCCAAACCAGAGAAAGCAAAGTGGAGAGATGAGGAGATGGCGCTGTGACGCTGCTGCACCTCTGGCTACGGATGGGCTGCATCCGCCCTGGACTGGTTACACTCAGCTCTGACTCTAGGAAACTCATGCCATCTCCTGGAAGAGGAAGGGTCAGGCGGATTGAGCCCAGGAGGCAAGAAGGCCCTGAACTGAAAAGCTGGGAACTGACTAGGTCCTTTCGCTTTAGGCGATAACAAAGAGCCCCAGGCTTCAGACAGCGGGGGCTTCCTACTCCCTCGTGTGGGGCACATCCCAGGGCCCACACTGGTGATGAGCTGCTGTCTCAGCCCTGCGGCAGGAGCCACAGAACAGTGTCTGCACCACGTGGCAGTCTGGAGGCCCCGAACGGCAGCTCTGTCACATCTGCACACATTCCATTGATCAAAGCAAGCCCCAGGCCCGCCATGCTCGTGGGAAGCCCGGGAATCCACGTGGCCATGTGCAGAGCCGCATAGCCTCCCAAAATCCAGTGACTAAGTGGGAACAGCGTGACCCACTGCCAAGACCTTAGAGGAGATTTGGTCCAGTGTGTTATTTGATGGATGGGGAACCCAAGAACAGGTGAGTGAAGAAACTTGCTCACAATCATAGGTGCTCAGTGGCAGAGCAGGGACGAGGACCTGGATGCTGCGTCCTGGCCCAGGGCCCTTGACTGCCCCCAGGCAGCAGCTCTGCAGCCCCACAGCTCCTGGCTGTCCTCGATGTCCCCCACAGTCCAGCCAGGCAGTGGGCTCTCGGGCGCAGCCACTGGATGGCAGGGAGGGCAGAGCCCCATCTCCAGGGCACGGCTGGGTGGAGCCTGTCTGTCCTAAGGCATCTGGTAAGAATGGCAAGCTGGTCCGGGGTGACTGACCAAGCTCTTGGGAACAAGTGCAAGACGTGAGAACTGCCACGTTTTTGCACCCAGTGATTTAGGCATGAAACCAGGAGCTGGGGGCTCTGTGCCTTCTGATTTGCTTTTTTACTGGCATTTAATCCAGCAGGGAAGAAAAACAAGGAGTGGTCATTACATATCCAGGAGTCAGACACTGGTAGATTTGATACATATGTCATCTTTCACACAAGAATTTTCCCAGGGAATTAGGAATTTTGAGAAAAAAAATAGTTCTCAAGTGAGATATTTCTCTCCACTGTCTACTTCGCTCAATCAGCCTCATCTTCTGCAGAGCATATTCCGCAGACCAAGTGTGCAAACACACCGCAGGCACCAAAGTCACCACGCTGCACCCAGGATGGCCCTTCCGGACGTGAGCAGGGCCGCTGGGTCTGTGGTCGGCAGCTTCCCCGGGCCCCAGGGCTCCACCGGAGACGGACCTGCACCCAGACCCAGAGCTGCTTCCCATGCAGCTCCCTCCAGCCCCACTGAGGTCAGTGCCAGGCAGGACTCGCCCTGATCTCTGTCCAGAAGGAGAGTATAGGCCTAGTCACCAGGAATGGCAAACGCTGTTGTTAGCCACCATCCACGGTGTCGTGCTCATCATAATGTTTCTACCTTATTATTAACTAATTTATTACTTATGCTTGTGTTCCTCTTGCTGGGTTTAATATGTAACTTAAGGGGACTGAGAGGTGGAGAGAGGGAAGGGAAGGGAAAGGAAAACTTAAGACATGTTTTATACGTGCTGCCACTCCCCCAGATGCAAGTGCTTACATGCACTGTAGACACGGACCAATAAAGAACATATGGATGTTAAATTTCTGGGTGCATCTGCTCAGGAGAGCGGAGCGCATGGGGTGAGTTACTATCTGCAGTTTCAGACAGCCAGAGAGGGTCGAGCTTGAGGTGATTCTCCAGGATCTGGAGGACAACTACAGCTGAATGAAGGGGGTAGAGTCTGCTCCTCTCGAGGGCCCTCGCCCCATCTTTGCTCAGCTCCCACCCTCCTGCACAGCCCCCTTTCGCCATGTTCCCGCTTCCTGAGTCCCCATGGCCTGCACAGTGCTCCCTTGGCCAGATTTCATCTCTAGCCAGCATGGTGGCTCACGGCCGGAGCCGGTGCTGTTCAGTGTTGAGCATGATGGTTCCTCCTGCCTGCCAGGGAGCAGAGCTGGCTCGGGCAGGCAATACACCAGCCTGGTCACATCGCAGTCCACCAGGCTCAGGAGCCTGGAGCCTACGGCCGTCACTCACAAACGCCACAGGGCTCCGCCATCACCATGTCCCGCGCAGTACTGAACAGAAATAGCAAATAACTCCAAGTCCTCCAGCACCTCGTTAAAAACTTGCTCAACAAATCCCCGAGCTCCCAGCGCATGTCTGGGGCCATAGAAATGTACAGCCTGCCAGCAAGTGCAGGCTAGAGCAGAGGAAGAGGCCGAGGCTTTCTACCCTTTTCCCTGTGCTAGGTTGGGGCGTTCCGGTCCCGCTGTCTCCAATTCTAATTCTCCCCTGGCTTCCCAGCACCTAGGAAGCAGGCCTGTCTGTAGCCGCCGCCCTTTGCTCCTATAGACAAATGTATTGGAGCCGTGCCGAACCGGGCTCGAGTGCCTGCAGGATCCGAGTCAGTGTGTTAGCGGCTCGGGAGTGGGAGGGCACAGGAGAAAAGATCCCGCGGCGCTCCAGAGAAGCCCAGAGACGGCCCTGCGGCCAGCTTCCAAGCAAGTAAAGAATGAGGTTGCCTCCCTGACAGCAAGGCCCAAGAAAGAGGCAGTGAAACACCGCAGAACCCGCTCTCTGGGGTCCCAAGGACGTGGGTCTAAACATAGACAGGCAGTAACACTTGGACCCGCCGTTGATTTCACAATTGCTGGCCCAGCACAAAACGTCTGGCTCTGGCCAAGTCAAGATGCAAGAGAAGCCAGCTGGGAAGCTGAGCGTGGCCAAAGCCACCACTGCACACAAGAGCCACCCTCTGTCCCCGGGGCAGGGACCACAGAAGGCAGATCCTGCCGCCCACGTGCCTCAGCTGGATCTGCACCCCAGGGACTTGTGAGGTCACTCACAGCAGGCCCGGGCAGGGGCACATGGGGACTTGTGCGGAAATGAGTGAGAGTGTTCGTGACTTCAGACACAACGCAATATGACTGCAAGCGTGGGGTGCGGGTGGGTTGGGGTAGGGAGGATTTTAAATAGAAAATAATTACAAACACATGCCAGAGAGGAAGCCGTGCTAGAGATGTATATAAATAAAGTGAAGACAAAAGATTTGGCCTTCTATTTGTGGGTTTGAAACCAATTTTTAAAGTTGACAATTTTACTCTCCTGGCAAATATCAGTATAACTGACAGATGTTACTTGCGGAGCGGGGGGAGGGGGGCACGCTTTCCACCTCAACAGGGGGCACCCCATACTAACCATGCATGGGGTAGACACTGGAATGATTGCTGTTTTTCAGACAAAGGAAATGATCTGGACCCTTCACCGTGAACTGCCCGTGGCAATCACCGTGACAGATGCTTCTTTACCTGACCTGTGCATCACCTAGGAACCCCTCAAAACTACAGATTCTGGGACACGCTATAGAGGTGCCAGGCCCACCATCTGTGCTGGTGGAGCTCCCGCAGACCACGCTGTCACACAGCCTCGCTCGGTGGCCACTGCCCATCCCAGTGACCTCTCAGTTTTCCAGGCCGGAAGACTGAGGCGCATTCTAGTGACAGTGACCATGGCCAGCAGCCAACTGACAGCTGAGGCAGCGCGTAGCATAGTAGACAGGCCACCCTGTCCCATAGCCCTCATGGGAGCCCCACATGGATCGAAGGTGTGGTCTCCATGTCTCTTGCCAAACCCTCCAAGTCTCACTCAGACGCTTCAGCGCCACTCAATGCCGCAAATTAAAGGGGACTGAACACCTACCTGGAGCTGCCCACTGCTCAGGACTAGGAATCCCACAGCGAAGGGGACCCGGGGGCTTCCTGCCCTTGGGAGCCTCGCAGGCTAGTGGGAGAAAAGACTCCTCAGTTGGGGATCATTCATAGGCCCAGCGGGGTTAGGAAACTCCAAAACCAGCTGCAATCTCGCCTAAGGGAATGCTGCCTGCCCTGATGCGGGACTGGCTGGGTCAGAAGGTGGGGGAAAGGAGGCTCCTAGACACACCCCTCCCTAGACAGTCCGTGCCTGTTCTCAACTCCCCTCCTTCCCTCCCCTCCCCTCCCTTCTTTTCCCCTCCCCGTCTCCCTCCTCCTCTCCTCAATCTGCTGCTGCTATTACTAGAATTGGCCTCTCCTGACTCTGACACAGGCCATGTCTCCTCTAGCTTGACCCATGGCTTCCTGTTGGGGTCACCTGGCCCCTTGACAATGATTCCCTCCTTGACCATACTTGGTCAGGCTCTTCTGAGCCCCCTTTTCCAGTAGGCCTCAAGCTTGGTTTCAATTCAGCCAATGGTTTGATTCCATCCCCTCCAACATTAGGTATGAGGAGGTGGGACCTTTGAGACATAACAGGGCCATGAGGACTCTGTCCTCCTGGCTAGGATTAAGGCTACAAAAGGGTGGTCTTCAGCCTCCCTGTGCCTCTTTGCCTTTCCACCTTCTGCCGCGTGAAGCTGAAGTCTTGCTCCCCTCTCAAGCACACAGCCTTCAGGGCGCCATCTTGGAAAGACAATCAGCAAATCTGCCAGAAGCTTAAAATTCAACAGCCCGGCCTCCAAAGCTGCCAGCCAGAAGCGTCTGTTCACTATACCTTCCCTGGCACCCTGTGACAGCCCCGAAAAGCAGACCAAGACACTCGACCTGTAATAACTACAAGCTCTCAACACAGGTCGTTTCGGATGTGCCCTTCCGTCACCAACAGAAAAGGACGGCAGCAAAAATGAACCCGGTTTCTAATAGCCTGGCCAAAATGAGAAATTCCAGGCTGCCAAGGGCACTTAGAGTAAGAACACGGGGCAGAGGGGTCCAGCTCCCTTCAGTTGCTAAGATCTTTCCCTCGCATCCCTCAGGTGAGGTACAGGGAAAAGACAGTGCCAGGCTGAGGAAGCACGCTCAGCCCTGTGAACCCCAGGCCTGGGCCACTCATGGGCCCCAGGCCCTGCTGTGTCAGGGGTTTCCAAATGAGTCTCAGGCCTACTCCACAGCCGGAGGGAAGGGAGGGAAGCTGCCTCTTCTCAGCTCCAAGAGAGGAAGGACACACTCATGACGCTGACAACCGTCTCAGCCGGCCCCACGCTCTTTGGTCTTTCCCAATCAGGCGCTGCCCTCCCGTCTGTCTCCTCCCTGTGGCTGATGAGCTAAGAAACTTTTATGTATAAGTGGATTTCATAACTCCTACGATGAACTATACAAACAGCCTCAGCTCATAGGTATTTTGCAAAAATACCAAAAACAAAATTTAACATCCTGTTACACAAGAAATTACAGATTCCGAAAGCCAAAGGGACGTACAGAAGGAGATGCGCTGTCCTCCGAGCCCACTGTGGACCCTGGCCCGCCTACTTGGGGCTCAGGAGAGACGCCTTGGCGGAGGCTGCGAGCGGCTGCCAGCCCCTCCCCTGACTCAACCACAGCCTGGCCTCGTGGGTGGCGTCCAGTACTGCCAGTGTGCAGCTGTGGCCTGCCTGGTACCTGTCATAAGTCCACAGATGTCGCCACGGACAGTGAAGGGATCACGAGGGAGGGACGTGTGCGAGCTCTCCAGGTTCTGGTGCAGAGTTTGTCTCCTTGAAATGAACATGGAAGGCAGAGTCACAGGCAAAGTTCGAGTGGCAGTGCTGGCCGTGGCCGCTCCACATCAGGCTGTGCCGTGTGTGGCCCCATGTGTGGCCCTGTGTCAAACCCACGTCGGATTCACAAGCTTGGCAGCAGGTATGTGTTTTGCACTTCTGCCTTGCGCCAAGACAGATGGGGCCACCAGCGAGTTCCTCACCTTTTCCCGGGACTATCTGCAGCCTCGTTCTGATCTCTAAGGACCGCTTACAGAATGCACGTGCTGTGTCTATCAAGGAAGATTACAGGAAGTACTGCTGTTGCAGGGGTGAAGGAAATCCACTTTTGAGTCGCTTTTCCATTATTCCACGGGTGCGGCACGTACTGCTCACAGGCTTCGTGGCAGTGTATTCCTCCCGCAGCCCTCCCCCATCTTCTGCGCCTTTGCCATGTGAGCTGGGCTCCCGTTTCCTGTCATCGGTCCTTCACTTTGCTTTGCTTATCCTTTGGGCTTCTCCCACGAGAGAACCACCCAGCAGCGACGCGTGTGTGTCCAATTTCTTCCACTTTACATTGAGCTCACCAGGTCTCTGTTTCCTTCAAGCACTTCAAACTCGCCTCTGCCTGTGGCGCAGTGTGCTCCATGGCATATGGTGCCACATTCCCTGTATCCAGCCTCTGCTGATGGACATGGCGACCCCTGCCGACCTGAGCTGTTGGGCCTTGCAGGGCTTCAAGCCCAGGAGGCACGGATGACTACAGTTGTGACGTCTTTCCCTCTTTGAGAAGATACCTAGTGGGGAGTGGCCAGGTCAAAGAGAATTCCTCGTTCAGTTTTTTGAGAACTCGCCGTAGTGATCTCCAAAGATCTAATAATTAATTTAAAAAAAGAAACTCCATGTTGTATGATTTGTTTCACTCTAAATAAAGCGCGCATTCACTTTGGTCATGCAGGCCTGTGGTTAGATTCACGCGTACAAGCTCCTCTGCAGGGCTGTCTGCGAGCGCTCCAGGGTGACAAAGCTGACGGTGGTGACAGCGGCGGTGGCTTCAGCTCGTGATGATCACCAGCTTGGAGCATGAGGAAGCAGAGCTCAGCCACTGGTCTGCCCCCCTTCCTCCTTACCGCACACACCCAGACTTCCTCATTCGATCCACAAATCTCTGGCCTCCCAGTCGTTCCACAGATGTGGGTTATTTTGATGAGGGGTGTCTATGCCCTAGGGGGCACCTTCCAGCAGCCCTGTGGCCACCCTCCCCATGCTGGTGTCCACGCCTTTGTGCGGTCCCCTTTCTCACTGACTAGGGCTGACCTGAAAGGCCAAATGAAAGAAGCTGGGTACGTGGGAGCACACACCTGTGACCCCAGAACTCTGGGAGGCTGAGGCAGCAGGATCCAGAGCTTGAGCCAGACCTTGACAGCTTCGTGAGGCCCCATCTCAAAATTTAAATACTAAAAAATTGGATACAGGACCAGGGAGATAGCTTGGTGGTCTAAGCACCTGCCTGGCAAGAACAAGGACTCGAGTTCAATCCCCAGTACCGTTGGCCACCAAAAGCACGCGTGGCAGTGCACGCCTGTAATCCCAGTTCCAGGGAGGCTGAAATAGGAGGATCATTATGTGTCCGAGCTGCATAGCAAGACCCTGTACCAAATAAATAAATAAAAAAATAAGATACAAAGACCCTGGGTTCAATCACTGGTCTTGAAAAAATAAGGCATACAAATTAGAGTGGACGGCTCCTGGGGCCAGGTCGTGAATTTCAGGGAGCTTTAAGCAGGAGCTTTGGGGGTCACTCAGGGTGCTGCCATGGATCTCGGTGACACTCCCACAGGCTTCCCTGTGCCTGGCACAATGACACCCTTCCTTCTCAGAGTTCTCAGGGTATCTGCTGTAGTTGTGTGAAAATAAGGGGCCTGGAATGGAACTGTCACCTGGGACAGCCATGGCCCGCGGCTGCTGTGAACGTCACCTGAGACCCATGTACGGCCCTGGGACCTCAAGGATGGATGGGATTCAGCAGAAGTGACACTGTGGCTCTGGATCCAGCCTGTTTCAAGGACCTACGGCCACTTCTTTGGCTTCTGAGGGCTCCAGAGGAGACCCCAGTACTCAGACGGGCGCCACCGTGCAATTCCACGCCGTACACAGCATCAGGACCACCAGCCCGCCTGCCTGCCTGGACTCCTGAGAACGCGTGTATGCGTGCTAGCAAAACGCTGCTGCTGTGAGCCGGCCAACATCAGGATGGGTCGTTGTGCCACATGAGACACACCAGGAACATCTGGAGACCATGCTGCCCAAAGCGCTGATGGGCAGCATTCAGGAGCTTACGAATTCAAAGGACAAAATTACATCTTTACTTTCACTCACCTAAGACCAAAGTCTAGCATTTCCCTCTTCTTTAGAATACAGGCAACAAAGTGCAGCATGTTAACTGTGTCTGGGACTTTGATATTGGGAAGAGACTTATGGACGTTGACAGAGGCTGTGAAATAGACTCACGTCACACACACACACACACACACACACACACACACACAGTGCGAGAACGCTGTGGTAGTGTGTCCCAGTCACCCTAATACTCTAGGAGGCTGAGGCAAGAGAGCTGCGGGTCTGAGCCCAGCGTAGGCGGCTCAGCGAGACTGTCTCAAACATAAAATGAGAAGGGCTGGGGCTGTAACTCAGTGCAGATATCCTGGATTCCTTCCCCAGGGGAAAGAACATACCCCGGAACAGAGAAAACTATCAAGAGCGCGCCCCGAGCCACAAGGCGGTGTGATTCCAAGCATGGACCTTAGTCCCAAAGTGACCCTGACTCAAGCCAAAACCCTGGAATGGGGTGTGGACATTGCCAAGGAGCTGTGGGGCTGAAATCACAGAGTCCCTGCTACGGGTTGAGCGTGTCCCCACAGTGCTTGTCGGAGATGGAATCCCCAGGGCCCCAGCGCCAGGAGTGGGCTTGGAGGGACCCTTAAACCACATGGGCTGTGGGAAGTGGGGACACAGGCAGCCTCTGTCCCTCCCACCTCTCACCCTCTGCCTTCCCCCACCCTCACCTTGCTGCTGACCTCCCAGCCAGTGGCCCTAGGGAATAAAGTCACATCCTCTCCCAGGACAGGACCTGCAGAGGGGACTTGCAAGTGTCAAAGGCCCCCAACTCAACACTCAGGTGGGGTGGCCCAGGGCTCTGGGAACCCCGTCTGCCCTGGGGCCATTTGAGACTAGCTGGGGTAAATCACACCAATTTGTAGCTCTGCAGAAGACAGGAATAACTACCTTCGCCAGCTCAGCTTCATGTGCTAGAATGGCTTGGAAAGCGAGGCCAGTGGGCATGACACGGGGTCATCAGGCCCCTTTCCTGGGGACCCTGGGGGGCTAAGAGGCTTCGAGTGGGAGGCAGCAGAACTGGGATTAGAACTTGGGTCTCTGGCTCCAGAGCCCACACTGTTCACACTACATGATAACAAAATAATAGTAATAGTAATAGGGTGATTGAATGAATGAATGAATGAATGAATGAATGAATGAATGAATATTTGTTTTCAGCACTGAAGCCCCAGGAGGAGTTGCTCAGACTTCTTGACCCTAAGGTCTCTGCTCTTCTCTGGGCCACCTCCGCCAGCTGGGTCCGCACCCTAGACGATCTCAGATGACGCCTGCCATCCAGGAGTCCAGTGCCCAAAGCAGGGGCTGAGTGGGCAGTCTTTGAATCCAGGGCGGAGCTCATTTTCTGGGCCAGGCTCGGGCGCCTGCGCTTGAAGCCCGCATCCATACAAAGCAGACTCGGGATCTGGAGCACGACTTCAATAGAACACTGCAGGGAGGGAGTTCAGGGAAGGGCTGCTCATCCGGGAGTTCCTCTTCCTGGATCCCTGGGCAGCTCCCGAGTGGAGTCTTCTAGGAGCCGGGGTGACTGGAGATGTGTGTGGACTCAGTGCCAGGCTCTCTCTGGCCTCACTGCTTTCCTGTCACGTGGGACCCTGCCAGCCACCTGGTTTCCATCAGCCACCAGGGCCCTGGGCACCTCTCTTCCTGCCAGGGTTGTGGTCAGAGAGGACCCTGGGGAAAGGAGCGGGGCAGAGGAGCTCTGCGAACACAGTGCAGACCTGCCCACAGCTCACAGACACGTCCGGTGGCTGCTGGCCCGAGGGACCAGGGTTCAAGTAGGCATGGTGTATCTGACAGAGGAGCCCACATGCTCTTTGATGGCCAGGTCAGACCGGGCGGTGGCTAGCCCGTCCCCAGAGCCATCGGGAAGATGGTGCAGTGCGTGCCTCAGACCCCAGGGTCTCCACAGGTCCTGAGTGGAGCCTCCCACACAGCTAATGCTGGCCTGCCCTGCAGGGGCCAAGAGCAAACCCAGTGCCTGGGTGTGGCTGTCCTGTCATCTGATGCGTGGTTGTGATATGGTGGCACCCACAGCGCCTGCTGCAGTGAGGCCCTGCGGGAGCTGCCACAGATGGGCGCAAGGGCAGGGTGGCGCCCGGCTCCACGTGGCTCACATCCTGAGCCTCCTCCCACGCCTTCCCATCTGCACAGGCGCCCGGCCCTCTGCCACACACCCTGGGCTGGTGCACAAGACCCTGCCAGGCCTGACAACACATTGCTTCACCCTGTACCTCTATGCTGACCCCACAGGGTGGTGAATGTGGGGAACAGATACACCAGCCTATGCTCAGTGCAGGAGTCATGCTGGGTCCAGGGAGGACATCTGAGCCATGAGAGGTGGCCCATGGCGGAGCTGAGGGGGCAGGGACTTCCCAGCATCAGATCTCGTGAGGCCCGCCCCTGTCTCCTCCAGGACTTAGAGGCTACCTTGCCAACACCCCCTTCTCACTCAGCTGTGTCCCCCAGTCACACTGGGTACCACAGGGATCACAGGTGGGACTTGAAGTCAGATGCAGGCGCAGCGCCAATTCAGGGAGATTAAACAGCACACCCTGAACACCATGGATCACAGAGCAGCGGGAGCTCCCAGACTCCAGTGCAGTGGAGACGAAGCACAGGGGAGCCTGCAGGCATGACACTGTGTACCCCAGACGCGATGACACGGCGGAGCCTGCAGACAGGTGACACGGCAGAGCCTGCAGACTGGGTGACACAGTGGAGCCTGCAGACAGGGTGACACGGCGGAGCCTGCAGATTGGTTGAAAGCCTCCATGAGGAAAGCTAGAGCCCAGGGCTGAAGGAACCGTCCTCAGCAGAGGCTCCAGCGGGCTGCACGGCCCCGCCCCACAGTTTACCTCCTCTGCCCTCTCAGAGGCTCAGCCGTGGGTGGCAGAGGTGGCTGGGAACATGAGAAAGGTCAGGATGGTTTTCCTTTCCATTTTTTGTGTGGTCTGGTGGAGAGACAGGAGGAGACACTGAATCCAGGGCCTCCATTGAGCCACCGCTGCCCACTTTTATTATTTTATTTTGAGACAGGGTCTCACTAAATTGCGTGTGTGTGTGTGTGTGTGTGTGTGTGTGTGTTGTTTTGTTTTTTTAGAACAAAACAGGTATATTTCTATTGGACTACCAAATACCGAAGACAGTATGGTATGATGAATGGATAGTATGAATGACAAATAATACAAATATATTTTATTTGAAAAAAAAAACCAAGGCTAGCACAGCTTTCACTTAGAAACAAACTCTTGCATGACTGCATTACTGAGCAAAAAACAAAGCTGAAGCATGAACACCTTTTTCTTAAACACGTATCTCGAAATAGGAGAGAAAACACTACTTGGTTTTTTAAAAAAACTGACCTCCCTTGAAGGCCTGGTCACAGAAGTGTAAACAATGTAAAGGAATCCACCATTATCAGCTGTCCTATCGCATCTCTGTCACCTGCATGTTCTGGGATCACACATTCACCTGCCAATACACCCGGGAAGGGAGGCTGTATCACAGTTACTTTTAAGTTCTTGGCAGGCAGGACTGCAGAAGAGTAATTTGGAATAAGATTTATATCCTCCTGAGAAAGCACTAGTACGCCTTTAATAGCAGGTGACAGTAGAGAGACACTGCTTGGAAGTTGCTCTTTTCACCTTGGTTTTAGCTTTGTGACTTACAGAGCTGTGTGATTCACTTGCTCATAGTACAATCCTGCCGCAAAGCACTGAAGGACAAGATGCCTGTGGTTCCCTCAGCACTGCCCTTTTCAAGTTTTACTGCATCCGCAGTATGTCAGCAGCTCTTAGAAACACAAACACACAAACAAAAATGTAAACGGATAAAATTCTTCTAAAAATGCAGGGGTCGATACCTACAATAGGAAGGAGCCAATGAGAGAACTGCCATTCCCACCCCCCACCCCCCCCAAAAAAAAAATCATGTACAGGAAATGGTTCAAGTCTTTGGATTTAAAAATAAGTTCCCCTCAGAGAAGCTGGCTATCATGGAATTCTCAGAATATTTCTTTTGCCCCCTCCCAGTTGAACCTGAAAGGCCCCAATGCAAAGCTTTAACAGTCACGAGATGCTGTAAATGATGATCAGAGCAGCCAAAGGGAAAAAGACGAATGCATCCTCCAGTTGGCTACAGTGTATAGTGCAGCCTCTTTACCTGTTGGACCAATAAAAACCCACTGAGGTAACATGAGGGCTCTGAAGCACAGGGGTAAGAAAGTACTGAACATATTACCTACACAGTAGCAGGACTGCACGGCTAGGAAAATTTTCTAAACAATAAAGGATTCCAAGATAAATATCTCTCTCTCTCTCTCTCTCTCTCTCTCTCTCTCTCCCTCCCTCCCCCTCCCTCCTTCCTTCGCTCCCCCTCCCTCTCTCCCTCCCTCCTCCTCTCTCTCTCTCTGTCTCCCCCTCCGTCCCTCCCTCCCCCTCCCTCCTCTCTCTCTCT
>PVKN010007159.1:0-27150 GCA_004027915.1 Capromys pilorides
AACAAGAATGTTGTTTTTTCTATACAAATGTTTTTAAACAAGTGTGCACACATTTTGACATATGTTTCTAAGAGGTCAACACCTTTGCAATCCAAAATTAATTTAACTACCTGGTTGATTATGTAATACTATTTAATTTTATCAATAAAAGCTAATGAAATTGTGTACAGTTACAAAGAAACCCAATCTGTCTTTCTGCACAAAGATCTATCAGTTATAACTATCAACAGTAATTCAATATGTTTTCCTTCTATAAAAAAACTTCGATCTAAACTGTCAAAATTTACTTAAAAGACATCAAGGCCTCTGAAATTTTTTCGAACCATATATATTAAAAAGCAATTGCGGTATTTCTGACAGAGCAACAAAAGTCTAACTTAGCACCAGCTTAGGACGAACTCACCAGCTAGGCACGAAGGTCAGCTTGGTGCTGACATGCCCACCTGGCCAGTCCTCACCCTCATTTTATTTGACAAAATATAACACATCTCTCATCTGGGCATATCAAGGAGAAATCTCAACATCTGACAAATGCTTCCATGTAACAAAAGAGCTCACAAATCAACTTTATCAATATATATAAGAATAAATACATTTGGCTTTTTAAAAATTAATTTATTCAAAATTTGGAAAAATAGAATTCTAACCTTTTTCCAATCTTCTGATGGAATATAATCTTCATCTTCTTCAGATTCTTCTTCTATCTCACTATCTAAAATAAATCACATTATTACACAATGACTATTTATTCTGCCCACATCTATGTTTTTCTATTGTTTTTACATAATCAAGTATGTATCAAGTTAAATAGTACGTGATTTAGTCAAAGATATACTAAATCAAATAATCAGTATTTTATTACAAGGAAGAAGGAAAAAAAAAAAAAAAACCACGAAGGAGGGCTAGGGAGATAGCTTGGCAGTTTAAGCACCTGCCTGGCAAGCACAAGGACCCAGGTTTAACCCCTGGTACCACATGCTGCGCCGGCCCCTAAACCAGGCATGGTGGCACACGCATGTAAGCCCAGTGCTAGGGAGGCTGCAGAGTGTGACCTTATATCAAAACAATTAAAATAAAAAATTTATAAAACAACAAAGGAGTAAAAGAAAAAAAAAAAAAAAAGCACTAGAAATCCATATTCACAGGAAATGATTTTCTATGAAAACTTGGGAAATGCAGAGTCCAGGCAGTTTCTAGCCCTCACTCTGGTACCAAAGCCTGGTGACAGCTAAGTGACATGATCTCAACTTGCCTAATGCAGGAGAGCCTGGTTTCTAAGCAGTGCTCTTCAAGCCCCAAGACTACTACAGCATCACCCTGGGGAATGGAGTGCATAAACAGAGGCCAAGTTCTGGAGACTTCCACTCATAACAGCCTGTCTTCTTCATAGGGACAGGCTGCTGTTTCTATGCTTTGAATAAAAAGGCATTAAAATGAAGTGGGCAAATACGGAAACCATTGGGCTGCCAGCACCTAAGTCCAAGTCGATGTCACAGATGGCAACGACCACACATAAAGCCTTCTATGGACAGCCTAGGACAGCAGATATACCTGTATTCCACCAAAATGACACAAGAAATCCCAGGACCGAAGCAGGAAGCACGTCAGCATCTCTCATGCTAGCAAACACTGGCAGTGGATCTGTTCTGTTTGGTTAAAGGGAAGACCACCACTACATGATCCTCCATCAAAATTAACACAATTATTTCAGTAACTAATCTTTCCCTGCATTAAAACATATTCTCTTGAGCCAGATCTTTGGTCAGAACTCACAGTGCTTCTTATACAAAAATCAGAATTAGCTGTACTGACATTCACTTTCCAACTAAATTGGCAACCAATCACTCAAAGTGCCAGGCATATTTAAACAGTTATCATCTTACTACATTTTATAAGATTACTTCTCTTCAAATACTTTTTCTTCCTTTTTGAATACAGAAATTTAGTCCACAAATTTAAGAATGCTGAGTGTAAGCTGTTCTTAGCAAGCACCCACCTGCTAGAACTGTAATTTGGACCCAGGATGAACAGGTAGACAGAGCAAGTGAACATGCAAACAGTCCCTACCGTAAGACCCAACGACTGCTTCAGACTGGGAGTTACAAGGCTAAGACAAGCTCTCAGGGTCACAGGAGCGCACTCTGTGATTCTACTTAAGTCTACAGCAGACTGTGTTGTACTATGGGGTCTTGGGTGGTTCTGTCACCTAGGCTGTCAAAGCCATCTGAGTTAGTACACACATATTCCAGGACAGTGGTGGTGAACCTCTTAGAGACCAGGCACCAAACTGCTACTCTAATGCACTTATTTATTGCAGCGTCAATACTGCCATTAAACTCAAACACTGAGGTTTTAGTTTAGGGAAAACCAAACCAAAAAAAAAAAAAAAACTACTCTGCAGTAATATCTTTTATCTTAAAACAAATCTGTACCATAGGCTCTCCATCACTGCCCTAGCATGCTCACACAACCAAGAATTTGCTGGACAAGACATTTCTTACAGTGCATTGCTGTAAGAGAACATGACTACACCTCAGAGATGGCTAAGAGGCAACGCAAAGTACAAAGTAAAAGCTGAACGACTACATAAGTAAGAGACACAGTCAGGGCCAGGGAGCACAGGGTGCAGTCACCCACTGCAGGGCCTTACTACTACTACGTGGCAACCTAGGAAGAAATCAGTTTACTTTTAAAAGAGATTGCAGAATAAATGAATTTAAAAAGAGCAGTGAGACATGTATTAGGATTTTGCATAACACATAAAATAGTCAAATTCATATTGTAACTATAGCAATAATGCTTACTTGTATCAAAATATTTACATCGACGTGGGCGGATCATTTCCTGCACATCTTGAGAAGCAACAGATTGTGACGGGTCCTCATTGGAAGACTGAGTTTCATCCTCCTGACCTGACGAGTCCTTTATGTTCTCCTCCTGTCGGACAGTAAGTTACACTTAGGTAAGGGGTACGGGACATCACTGCAGATATGAGCTCTGTGTTGGGTCTTGGAAAGGAAAAGACATTAGCAGAAAACCTGGTGAAGTCCAAACAGTTTAGTAACAGTGTATTAGTGTTGACTTCTTAATTCTGATAAAGACAGCATGGTTACTTAAGCTGTAAATATTAGGGGACAGTGAGGGAATATACGGAAGCTTTCTGTATCAACTCTGAAACTCTTCTAACATCTAAAATTATTTCAAAGTAAAATAAGAAAAAAACGAATACAGAACTGCCAGTCAGCTTTTACTGTTTGAAATAGTATTTTCAAAAATGCTTTTAAAAGGGTCAGGGAAATGGCTCAGCAGCATAAATGCCTGCCTGGCAAGGGCAAGGTCATGAGTTTGATCCCTGGTACCGCAAAACAACAACCACCACCACCCTAAAAATAGGAGCTTTTATAAAGTAATTAGAAAAGCAACGAAAAGAAACCTAGAATGACACAGATCAAACGATTACTTCTCAGAAGTAGACCACACGTTTCTATGGCACCTTTTCAACATTTGCTCTTTTATTGTATTTATCTTACTAATTATGTCCATTATCTGTGATTTCAGTTGTCCACTATAGACAGGTCTTGGGACACAAAGGGTGTGACAGAAACCCACTATAAACTTAAAAAATTCCTCACAGTAGAAGACACGCTATAATTATCTCCCCTCACATTAACCATCCTCGTGGGAACACACTTAGCCCACCGTCCCAGCCACTTCCCACACAGCTCTGGCATCCTCTCTCCTGAGGGTCTTTGCTGTGCTGTCCTGGTCGCCTCAGTGCTCCAAACTGATGCAGAATATTTCCCTCTCACTGTCACTTTGACTCTGGGGACGAGTGGGAAGGTGCACGGAGGCAGATTCAGTGAATAGGTAGAGGACACAGATCACAAGTTTGCCTTTCCATTTGCTGGCCCTTGGCAGCAGCAGTCACTGTATTTTTGACCACACCTTGCACACATAAGCAGCTTCAAGAAGTGGAGAAAGGATGGGAAGCAGGGGCAGTGTCTTGAGGGGTTCATGGCAATGTGTCTCTGACTGCAAGAAGTTTTACTTACACATCCATGTACTTAGTTTTTTGAGGCAGGGTCTCACTCTATATTAAGTAGCCCAGACTGGCCTCAAACTTGTGGTGACACTCCTGCCTCAGGCTCCCAAGTGCTGGGATCAAAGGCATGCCCCACCAGGCCTTTTCATTTTAAATTTTTAAAATTTAAATAATTCATCTATTTTGATTACCCACTGTCTAGGCTCCGTGGCTAGAACTATTGCATACGTCTGTGACCTTACTTTGTTCTCCCCACTGCAGCCACTGTGGTCGTCGTGGTCAGGGTCTTCATCATCTTCGCCCTCCTCTTCTTCCTCCTCTTCTTCCTCATCTTCCTCAGGCAGTCGGACAGTACTATCATAACCATAAAGGCTGAGTAGTTCATGGATTGGCATGTCGCCTTCCTAAACAAACCAAAATAAAAGTCAGTTTTTTAAGTCAGTAATTTCATAGTGCCAGGCCATAATTCATAAATCTGTAGTCATTCTGTAGACTTAAAAATGGCCACAAATTTCGAACTATACAAAGTAAAATAAGTTTGAAAACTAAGAACATGCCAGTCCTTTAAATATTTCTATAAAACTGAGTAACTGTGTTAGCAAATCTGTTCAAGTGTAAGTGACATTTGTCTAAAATTACTTTTTGCAACCAGTCCAGTATATGTACAATGACAACCAATTAGAACTTATATATAAATTAACTACTACTAAATGAACCACACTGATTAATTTGGAGCAAGTAGACTTAGGAAAATAGGCTTTCAACTAAGTTAATAAACCCAGAAAGAAATGAAATTCACAGCCTGGTCAAAACACATTGAAAGGCACCAATGATTCACAGGCTGACACTGCATCACGGGCTTTATATCCTGAAGGCCACTTGGAAATCATCTCACACCACTGCCGCCATCCATGCTAGAATGGTTCTCCTCTTTCACAGAGAAGGAAACACAGATAACTTCCCTCACAAGCCACACAAGTTACACAGTATGGAGCCAGACTCAAATCATCTGATTCCAGGAGTCATTATCCAAAGAGTTCAGGTGCCTCACAGCCAAGCCCCGTATTCCTCCACAAGTGCCCTGATCAGATGACATAGAAAGACACCCTGCACAGTGAAAGGAAGCAAGCTTTCTGGAGAAGGTACTCTAGTCATCAGTGGAGTCATATAAAGTTGTGGGGAGGCATCACAAAGCCCCACTCATTTGAACACACTGGACACACAAGATACACAAACATATGCTCTAAAGAACCCACAATAATATCAGTTTAGAAGCTAGAAAGTGCTATGCATGACAGTGTCCTATATGGCTTTAGCATGCTGTGCCTGGTTTTGGGGCAGAAGTCTAGCCCATATATTATTTACACTGCCACCATGCACATGGGCACACTGCACCAGAGGACAAGCTGGTGGCATGTCACTTAGATCACAAAAATCACTCTGCTCAGAATCCATGAGCAAGAAGCAACCTAATGATTACAACGTGCAGTTTGTTTTAACCAGAAGAATGTGTCACTTAGTACTTCTCGTACACATTGTAAATGGATAGTTCTAAATCAATTCGGGAACCACTTCTGAAAGAGAAATCAATTCCAAGAAACCTAATCACCTGTGGTTCTGACCTGCCAAGTGGTAACACAACAGGCACAGTACTGGTGCTCCAGCTGAATGACCAGTGGACACACCTCACCTCTGGCTCTCACACACCCCCAAGAGCATGATACAGGGTCTTGAAGTGTTCAGGGGCATGGCCTGCTCAGAGCTGGCCCACATACTGAGCGTGTGGTGGAAGACACTGAAATCCTCGAACAAGGAGCCAGTACTTCAGAAATAAAATGGAGTTGCAAAATCAAGAGAGGCAGAGTAAGAGAGACACAGGGAAGTCTCGAGCTCTATACACAGGAATAAACAGCTGTCATGAAACATCTGTGTGGCACACTTGTGTTCCACACTTTGCTCAGTTTTTCTCTCTTAAAAATGAAAGCAGAACCAAAACAGAATCACATCAGACCTTTAAAAGTACCAGACAGGACTGCCTACTTTCATTTACTACTTTTATCTGCAAATAAAGATACTGCCAGAGAGAAAGATGTATTGACAGACTTTAGGGTGATGCTTAGGCCTAGACCTGGTTGGAGCAACTTCCCTCAGACCCATCCTGCATTTGAAGCCAGGGGCAGGCTCAGCCCAATGGCACTGCCTTGAGATAAAGCCCGGGCCACAGTCCCTAGCATGCAGAGGACACAGACAGAACACCCACAGTCCTTTGAAACTCACACACGCACCGGCCCCAAGAACTGATGGTGAGCTTGTTTCACAGTCTGCTTTTGAAACTATCCTAACATGTTACTATAACCTTTGATTTATTTATTTTTCATTTGAGATAAGGTTTTATCATGTAGCCCAGGTTGGCCTACTGTCCTCAATCCTGCGTTAGCCTTGCAAATGGCCGGGATCACAGGAGGCGGCACTACACCCAGTTACCGCCAACTTCTACAACATTGAGAAACACCACACAGCTACTTAAGCGGCAGTGCTCTATCCTGACTCTGTCTTCTCATTACACCAAGGCATTTGGTCTGTCTAAGAAACAAAGCAAATTACTAATCCGATAAATGTTTGCTAATGTTGTCCTGTCATTTATTTAAGGACAGTAAAACAACTTTAAAGTGTTATTTTAGAAAAGTACTGGGGGACAGGGGACATGGCTCAGTGTTCTAAATGCCTGACTGGCAAGTGTAAGGACCTGGGTCTCATCCCTGGAACAGCATGCTGTGTGGGCCACTGAAACTGCGTATAATGGCAAATGCCTGTAACCCCAGCACTGGGGAGGCTGAGACAGGAGAATCACTATGAGTCCAAGCTGCGTATCGAGACCCTGTACCAAATACATATATAAATAAATCTTTTAAAAAGTGTTTGGTCTCATTTTTTCCATGACCCAACAGATCTCAGGTAATGCTGCTGGCACCAGTGGAGGGCCCCCTGAAGAACCACACCACTAGGCTAGGGAAATAGCTCAGCAGCTTAAGCACCTGCCTGGCAAGTCGAAGGGCACAGGTTCTATCCCCAGTACCACACACTGTTCCACCCCAGAAACCCTGGTGTGCTATGCTGGCCACCGAAACCAGGCAAGGTAGTGCACACCTGCAATCCCAGCACTGGGGAACTGAGAGAGAGGAGGATCACTACAAGATTAAGCTGCATAGTGACAACCTGTACCAAATAAATAAAAAGATTTTTTAAAGTTAAAAAAAAAAAAACAAAAAAACACCACTGACAAAGTCTATGGTAAAATACCCATCCCAGGAAAAGGTTATCCGTATAAGGGAACATTATTTGGCCACATAAAAGACTGAGATCCTAAAAAAAAAAAAAAAAAAAATACTGAGACCCTATCATCTTCAGTGACACAGATGGAACTAGAGATTATTAAGTAAAACAGACAAAGATGAACACAAGTTCTCACTACTCTGAGGATAAGAGTATGTTAACCTTGTAGAAGATGAGAGTGAACAGTGATTCCTAGAAACAGGAAGGGGGAGGGGGATGAGGCAGCATGGGGTGACTTTTGGCTCCACCACAGCAGAGCAACTACTGCTTAACACGATCTACATTTCAAAATGACTCTAAGAGCACAAAGATGATTAATGGTTGAAGAGGTGGAAGTACTTACTCTGATCTGATTAGCATCACACACTGTACACAGGCAGCAGATGACCACGTTTACCCAGAGAGCCACACAGAGAAAGGCGTAAGGCAGCTAGGGATGTGGGACCCATTTTTGCTGTATTCAGAGAGACATACACAGCAGCCTGTGTCTTTTGTAATCAGATTGTGGTGTTTTTCTTCAGCTTCCTTCATTCTCTTAGCAAAAATTAGCACTCTATTGCCTCTTCCTCTTAATATACAGTCTCTTCTGAGTAATTTGCTGGCATTTGTGTTGCAGAACATGTGGAAAACATACTAAACCTATTCTTTAGTCAGTCTCACCATGCAGTTCAGGCAGACCATGAACTCACAGTCCAAGTGCAAAGATCACAGGTGTCCCCCACCCCCCGGCTAGTCTTGGATGCTTTGCTACTGTTGCACTCCTTCTTTTCTTGGGTGATATAGAGACTGGAGAGTGTTCCAATTCTGCTAGCTCTTTTGTGTCCAGGTAACAGGGCACAGTGGTATCCATCAGTCTAGGGATGTCCTTCTTCTGTTATAATAGGCATGCTGGGAACACTTGGATTGGCAACCATAATGCAACCCCAAACGAAGCTGTATTTCCTTTGCCAGTTCTCGTTGGTGTGGAAGAGTAATAACCTTCACTCAGTAGCAGGTGGCAAAGGTAGGGTTGAAGACACCCTGTTTCACATTTTGTTTCTAGGATTTTAGCAACAGGTGCTAAAGAAAAATGTATCAACTGTCTCTAGCAGAGTTTGGAGATCTAGGGACTAAGAACTTCAAGCTAACCTGCAAAAAGGAAGTCAACCAGGCAGAAAGTGTAAAGGAAGGAAATGTGTTCTGGGCAGATTCACATCCCATGAGCCTTGCACACATTCTTCCTTGTCCAGATGGATTTATCTTTGTGCTCTCCAGATTCTGATGTTATAAACATTACAGATATCCTGGAAAGCAAACATTCTACTTTTCCCTCTGAAATAAAAACTGAAGGATGAACAAAGTAGAGCCGGTCAGTCACCTTTTCTAGAGAACATCTCATTAGCTTAAGTCATTAAACTCACATTCTACGAGATTTGGAGGGGCTTCCTTCCATTAAAACTGAAACAGCACAATGAAGTAGCACTGCTTTATTCCCATTCAAATGAGTATTAAAAATGTAGAAAAAGGAGAGCAGAGAGAGAGACAACGATGTGTTAGTGGATTTTGACAGTCCAGAACATCTTTGAGGCACAGATTCTGATATCCAGAAAGCACCTACTAAGATATAATGGTTGAGGGCCAAGGAGATAGCTCAGCAGCCTAAGTGCCTGCCTAGCAAGCACAAGGACCCAGTTCGATCCCCAGTATCACATCCCGTGCTGACCCCGCCCTAGTCCCGCCAAGCACAGCATAGCAAGACCCTGTACCAAATACAAGGTACAGAGGGGCTCCCTTCAACTTAAATGGAAACAGCACAATAGAGTAGCAGTGCTTTACAAAACAAAACAAAAAAAAGTTTAACTGGTGACCTAGCAGCGAGCAAAGGTCTTCACTTTGTGAACAACTTTATAGTAAGCAAGAGGAGGGCAGCTTGCTTACAATATAAAGGAGGAAGAAGCTTGTTCTCCCCATTTCTGCCTCTTATTGCTTTTGCTGTCTTCTGCCACCATGAAGACCCGTGCCATGCCACATGGGCTTAGAGCCAGCCGAGTATGGACTGAAACCTCTACAAACTATGAGAGAGAATCTTTCCTTTCTTAATTTTGGATGTTGGGGATCTTGTCTCAATAAGAGAAAAAGACAGAATTTGGTACAAGGAGTGAGGCAACTGCTGTGGCTATACCTCACCATGTGGTTAAAGAGCCTCTGGGAATGGCTTGTGGGAAGAGACAGAAATCTTCAGAGATGTTGCCTGAAAGACAACAGAGCTGGAATGCCTCAGGCATTTCTATATAGGAGATTCTGGTCAGAGCTCAGAAGAGTAGAAAATTAGTAAAAACCAGGCTCTGGAGGTTTCAGTTATGAAGGAGGATTGCACTGGCTGTTGGGAGTGTACATGATATGTGTTATGGCTTTAAAGGAAGTTTGTCTACATTTCGCTCATGTCCCGAGGCTTTGGCTATACTGAGATTAAAGACAGTGGGTTAACGACAGAAGAAATTTCGAGATAGTTGCACGCTGACACTATGGCACAGCTGCTGTTGGGGGCTTCTAGCAGTGAATCAAGAGCTAAGAGCAGGATTATCTTAGATAGTGTACGTTTGGTCTGAAAGGAAGCTCCAGTAAAGCTGTAGACTACAAAGATAAAGCTAAGGTTATCTCAACTGCTGAAAAGCAACAGAATAAAAAAGATGGTCTGAAGACATCACAAGAGGGAAGTCTTCACCCTTTGCAGCCTCAAAACTGCAAAAATGAAAGACTTTGCTTTGAAGAGAAAGCTACTGAGCACCATGTTCAGAAATGGCGACAGCATAGAGAATTTATTTCTCAAAGTTGGATTCAGAGTGCTCAGCAATCCAGGCCCCTGACCTCTACAACCAAGAAAGGAAAGCCTAGCTACGGCTCCTGCTGGTAGCAGACCCTGGTATCATCCATGTGATGCTGATCTTAGGCGCATACAGAATGGAAGACTTGTCGGGTTAAGAAGACTTCCCTCAATCTCAGAAAGCCTAGGTGGCCTGGCAATGTGCCCCTGAAAGGATAGTGCGTGAAGCTGTGAGGGTGAAGCCCAAGGTGCAGCGGAGGCTCCAGAAGTTTGCAAAAGCCAGGAATGTGGATCAGCTAAGGAAAGCTGCAAAGAGGGAGCCAACATGGCCCAAGACAGAAACCATGGGAGCGACAGTCACTGGAAGTACTATAGGGATGGAACCATCCAAGACCTTGGGAGCTCATAATTTGCCAGACTTCCTTGGATGCTCTTCATGGAACTAAAGGACAATGTTTTCCCTGGGGGACTATGGACTTGCTTTGGTTCCAAATCCTTTGTATCCCCCATTTGTAGCTTTTGGAATGAAAATGCTTACCTTGTGCCACTAAACGTTGGAAGTATCTAACTTTTCATTTGCACAGGGGTTCACAGCTAAGAGTTTGTCTTACGTTTCAAGGGGCTTGGCACTTCATGCTGAAATTGTATCGACTTTGGCAACTCTTAGAGATGAACCAAATGTCTTTTGTATAAAGGGATATAAATGAGTCTTTGGGGGCATAGGGACAGAATGTACGGTACTAATGTAATAGAATGTTGACAGACTTAATAGTGGTTAAGGGTGATAAACCTGTGTTATAATGCTCAAGTTGTGAAATGATAAGAATAAGCATGTCTTTCTGTATAGAAACTGGTTTAAAGAAATGTCTCATGTTGCTAAACTGATGACTGTAATGGCTGATACATTTTTGTGTCAACTTGAAGAGCTCAGAACTTTAAGTGAGTCAGCAGGGGGTCAGGGTTATCACTGTGTAAACATCTTCATCCTGTGTAAGAGCAGGGGAGAGACAGTGTGGGTGCTATAGCTACCCGAGGGGTTGGTAGTCTTCTTAAGGGGAGGAAGAGACTTGCTCTCCACCTGTTTAACTCTTGTTGCTTTTGTTGTTTTCTGCCCTCCTGAAGTGTTTGTTACCTCTGCACCACATGCCAGCCTGCCACACCTGCTGATTACAGACTGAAACCTCTGCAAACTGAGACAAATGTTTTCTTACTGAACTTTAGGCATTTGATCTCAGCAGTGAGAGAAAAGTAACCAAGACATGAGATTAATTTAGTGATTATTTGTATTTCAGATTATTTTAGTGAAAACAAGTAGAACATAACAATGTTACTCCAAAAGTCACACACTGACTAAGGCAGCCTGACTCATCATTCATGCATACACACAAACACATCGCATCACCTTCAGTGGTCACCTTAGGTTCTATACGCATCACCTTGACGCAGTGCATGATAAAAGTGCTGTTTGACAGACTACTAGGAATAAGGAAGAGGGGCACACAAGATGAATAAAAACACAGGAAAGTGCATTATGTTTAGAAACTATGCTGTGAGAAACAAGCCATGCAAGCAATGCAGCAAAAAAGAAGCGAAACTGCATCTGCTCAACTGCAAGAAGGCAGGCTACAGGCAGAAAAGGAGTGGCTTTCAGAACAGACACTGTGATGTGAAGTCTGCACTGATCTAACAACAGCAGAGTCAAGTTATCCACTGACACACAACAGCCGCATACAGCTGGGGTGGAAACCAGCTCCCTTCTGTGTGGGGGGGCTGCCCCTGAGCCCGCACACCAGGGCTCAGCCATGAAGGTTACGGCTCGAAGCATCACACACTGGCCGCAGGACAGGGCCACAGGGTGGATATGCACAACTCTCTCTGCCTACCACCTACCCACAAACACATCCCAGAAGTATTCAGGAAGAGATGGGAAGAAATTCATTTCTAGACAGGAAGAAAGGCCTAAAAGACCACGTCCAGGTTAGACTAAAGAAATAAGTTTCTAAGGTAACCAATCTCCTGGGGTTGAGCTTGTGTAAAAGATAAAATCTAAAGGGATGAGGTAGCAAATTCTTTCATCATCATGCTGAGTTTCTTTTCAATTGGTAAAATTCAGGTTATGTATATATTTCAGGAAAACTTCCTACACTTTTAATCTTTATTCTCTAGCTACTGGGGATGTCTAATGTTTACTGGTTTATATTTATTTTTCTTTCTTTTCTCTTTCTTTCTTTCTTTCCCCTTTCCTTCCTTCCTTTCTTTCTTTCTTCCTTGGTCTCTTTGAGACAAGGTCTTGCTATGCAATTCAGGCTTGATTGAGCTTAACTGTTTAGCCCTGGCTGGTCCCAAACTCACAACAGTCCTCCTGCCTCAGACTCCCACATTACATATTGATGTTATTGTGTTTCATATTTATCTAAATATCTATAACTAATCCTATTCTTTCATCTGTTAAAAGTATATTTCATTTTTTTAAAAAGTTGAAGTATTATTAGCTCACAGAAAACAAAAGTCTACTTACTATAGGACTGATTTTGCCATCCCTTTTTCAATTACCAAAAGAAGTTCTTCCCCAGGGCTGGGACTATAGGTATATACCATTATGCCTGGTTCCAGCCAGGGTTAGCACCGCATGAGGTACCTGGGATTTAACCCAGGTCCTTGTGCTTCCAGGCAGGTGCTTAGACCGCTGAGTGATCTCCCCAGCCCATCAAAGAAAGTTCTAAACTCTGATTCCATTAAAACATTTAAATGCTAAATCCACTTTAATTTTTTTAAAAAAATATTTATTTGGTATAGGGTCTTACTATACAGCTTGGACTCCTAGTGATCCTACTGTCCCAGCCGCCCCAGTGCTGGGATTACAGATATGTAGTCTAATTGGCTGGCTCAGCGTGCCTGGGGTTCAGGGGCTGGCATGGCATGCGGTACCAGGGATTCAACTCTGGTCCTTGTGCTTACCAGGCAGGCCCTTAGACCACTATCTTCCTGGTCCCTTAAATGTTAATTTATAATTAAAATATATTTTTTATCATAAGAAATGTATACAACTGTAATACACATAAAAAAGCTGCTTTTATCAAGTTTTCACAAAAAAGTTCAGAATCCAAATTGAAACTTAAAACCACACACTGAGTTACTTATTTTTAACAATGAGCAAACTGTCAAGAGGTAGTTTTATTGTTTTATGTACCAGGAATCAAACTCAGCACCTTGTGCTTACTAGAGAGGCACTGTGCCATTGAGCTACTCAGCCCTGTCAAGAGTTTTATCACAAAATGATATCAAAAACTGCTTCATGCAACCCAAGTGCCAGCTGAAAAATTTTGCCACTTTTTAATATAACTAATATTTTGCTTCCATGAAATCAAATAAATAACTGCTGTGACAAAACCTTAACTCATTTTTAAAAAATAAAAGCTAATTTGGCTTGATTCAGACCTGGAGATTGCAACTCCAGGAAATCCAACGTATCTAGACTTCTACCAGCTCAATCCAGGTGCAGACGAAAGCACTACTACTACTAATACTTGTAGGAACCCTAAACTGTAAGTCCTCCTGGGAGAAGTCAGGAGACCCTGGAGCAGCGCAGCGCTAGCTGGCTACAACGAGGACTAGCAATGGGTTCCACTGTCTTTTTCTTCCTTTCTGTAGCCTTTATAAATAAATCTATTTTAACTAAAGTTTGAAAGGAGGGTCAGGTGAAAGCAAATTTTAGGGAGCTAAAAACAGATGGGGAAAAGGTGGACAAAAGCCCATCCAAAATTTTGGTAAAGCCCATTAGCAATTTTATTTAAATAAATGTAATACCTTATTTCCTGAAGTAGAAGAAAACTGTCATGCCACCTTGTATATTGTTACACATTGTACCTGATTAACCCTTGTTAATAGCCAATGTGATAACATGAAAATACACCATTCTCCTTTATCTTTTAATTCTAGTCTTTTACTTAGGAGCAATAAAGTACGTCTACAGTGATAGAAATCTCTGTGAATACAGGCAAATAACTGAGAACTGCGTTTTCACTTAAAAAATATAGGATGTGGACAGCACTGTTAAACTCACTGGTCCCTGTAAATGTTTAACTAGGAGCTCAGTCATCTAGGTAACCACCTTGTCTTCTGAATAGCTTTCCAGTCTCTCTCAACTTCTCAAGAATAACTCTGAGCCCAAGTTCACTGTGTGTTTTTTAACCCATTTTCAAAAGGCTTTGTGATAACTACAACCACCACACACCACTGCCGCTTAGACCAACTGTGTTCTCTGGCTCCAAGTAATAAAATACGAAGTTGCTTAGGCACTGTAAATGCAGCCAGCTTGGATCACCAGAGGATCCAAATTAGATCACTTGACAAGAGCTGACTAAATGACAGCTGGATAACTCTGCAAGCTCTTTTGTGCTTTAAAAAGTTCCGAACTAAAACTCCGAAACATTAATTTTTGCAGTATAATTTCTAAATTCTTAAAAGCTGGCACTATATCTTATAGCATATGTTCTTTTTATCATGGAGTACAGCAATTATACATGAAACAAATTTTTATTAGAGCATACTAGTTGATTTATACACTCAATATCTTTTATTTACCATGAAATATGCAGGTCTTGGTTCTTCCTCTTAAAAAATTAATAGAGGCTATAGATATATAATCAAACATGTAAATACATATTATATAAACAAATATATAATTATTATATTAGTTTCTGGGAGGAAAAAAAAAAGCACAGGATGCAAATTTCGTTTCTCCTTTTCGAAAAGCCAATTAGGGGACAGGAAATGCAGATGACACCAAACCCAGAGGTTAAGGAGCCAGCCCCAGGAAGCCCATACAGAGAGGGTAAATAAGCTGAAGGCCTTGAAGCAGGAAGAAAGCAGCCACATGAGGATATGCAGGAGCGGCCTGGTAGATGGGACAGCAAGGCACATCATGTAAGGCTCTGCAAGCCAGGTTAAGGAGTGAAGGCCAGCCTGCAGATCGAAACAGAGGGAATCATTACGCCCGCCGGGAGATCCTCTAGGCTACGAGGTGTCACACTGGGAGAAGGGGTGAGAGAGAACATGGAGAGTGGCCGAGGGGCTGTCATCGCTATCAGGAAGGCCTGGACAGCCACCTGGGCACAAGGGGAGCACATAGTAAAAATGAAGGGCACTCGAAGAAGGATGACAGGCTGATTTAGAGGATGGTACTGGGCAAGCAAACACTGCACTGACTCCCCGGTTTCTGACTTTGGAACAGGAGAAAACAGCAGTGCCAGAGAGAGAAAAAAGGCAAACTACATGCAGAAGGAGAATGCTGAGTGCCTGAAATTCTGATGTGTGGAAATATCTGCACGAAAATGTCAAACTTGAATACTAGTAATAATCTAATGCTAGAAATATAAACTCAGGAAACTATAGACACCATGAGAATAGGTCACAGAGCATAGTAATTTTCCAATTGATAGACAGAAAATTCAAACTCAACAGAGATGGAGATCTGGACCTGCCCAGAAGGATGGCTGGGTGTGGAGGCAGACACATCTGCTGGAACGCCCCTCAACCTACACTGAGGAGCAAAGATCTAGAGAGATGGAAGAGAAGATGAGAAGGCCAAGAAGCAAGGTCAGGAAATGCAAACACGTAAACTTGAGGTGGAGGAAGAAAGGCCGGCAGGAGACACAGAACAAAAAGAGAAGCAAGGAGATGACATGGCCAAGTCCAGAGTCCAAGGAGAAGGAGTCCGCGCTAGGTAGCGTGCACTGAACACTGCTGCGAGCAAAGCAAAGCACAGAGAGGAGAGGGAACGCAGCAGTGGCTGCACTGGTGAGGCTGGAGAGTGCTCTGACAGGAAGGGGCAGACACACTCCACAACACACAGGCAGAGAACGAAGATGAGCACAAGTGTTAGGACATGTGGACTCTCGTGGGGATAAACAAAGGCTGTGCCACAGTGCCAGGAGGAAATTCAGATCCTTCCTGACCAGGCCTGTACCGTCTTACCAAAGTCACTTCTGATTCTATTACTTCACATAATAAAGCTACTTCTAAATCCCTTCATTTCAATCTTCAGCCTATGGACTGTTTTCAGCATCAACTATACAGCTTTTCCCCCAAAACACAGTGAACCAAAATCTCCTCTCTCCACAAAAAGTTATAACCACTTTATCCCCTAGCTCTTAATATTATTTACCCTTGCAAGATCCTCTATTTCAGAACTGAAGTTTGTTTCTCCTTCCATCATTTCTTCCTCTTCTAATGTTCGTTCATCATCAAAATCATGAACCAGCATGTCAGCTGATGGATCAAATTCATGGTCATCTGATGTTGCTGAACCTCCTGGTAAAGAATATTTTAAAAAGTATGGTGAACCAAATTAAGTGTCTTATTAATACTGATTTAGTGTATATGCATTATTTATTTGAAGTTGGATAAAAGTCAAAGAAGTACAAGCAAAAGCTATGCACACTAAAGATCTTCGCTTTATAAAATTCTTGCCCTTATTCATCACCACCCCACAACAAAACTCTCCTCATACTGCCTTGCCTCACCCTTGTATACTCGGTTACACAGCAAAATGGGGCACAAGTATGGTATCTGCAACTTTAGAAATGTGTTGTCATCTTTTAAACATGAAGTGTAACTCATAGAATGGCCATATCAAATACGAATGGCTTTTTTTGTGGAATGAAAAAAAGATCACAATTCCTAATTATTTAACGAATGTTTGATAGGTCCTCTGGCCATTTAGAACACCTGTTCATGTAAAGATGCCATCTGAACACAACTATGGGCCTTTCAGGCAGTGCCTGATGGAGCCCGACCCTACCGGCTGGGTGCATGGCAGGCGACAGTGCCCACGTCTGTGTAAAGCACGCTCTGCACTACTCACTTGGTGAAGTCACCCGACAATGCACTAAACAACAGGACTGCCCACAGTCTGGGATGAACCAAACGTTCTTTCATCAGTGCTTCCCTGGAGACACAGTCCAGTACTCTCAGTAACTGAATCAACTTAGTTGATTTCTGAACTGAAATAACTCAGAGATAAAAGCAGAATTTATTAAAATTACATACAAAAAACTCTTACTAGAGATATTTAAAATGACTTAGGCAGTTGAATTCATATTTAGCCAGCTGAATGAGGTGGCCCCACAGCCGGGGGCACATTCTGTAAAGCCACCCATCTGACCACCCACACCTCAACTTAGGTCTGCAGGCATACCGCTAAGGAACACAGGGCCTAAGCCTTCAAGAAATGCCTGTAACAGTGGAACATGGTAGTAGTATGCGTTCTCTTCCAATTCTTCTTTCTTAAACTTTTCTAGGTAGTACAATGAATTTCATGCAAAAATAAAAAAATCTCAATCTTCAACATAAATGGGTTAACATTAACAACAGCCATGTCAACTTAAATGCTGACAGTGTTATTGAGACATTCTAGTATAAAAACCAATGAGTAAAACAGAGAGGCAGAGGCTGACTTCCAGGAGAAATATGGAAGGCTCAAAGTCCTCCGGCCCTCCCACTCTGTACAGAAGCACAGTTTTGTCTGTTTGCCCACAGTCTCACTCTACCCCAGCTGGCCTTGGGCTCTCCAACATCCTCCTGCCTAAGCCTCCTTTTGCTGGGTTAACAGGCGTGCCCCACCCCCCATGAGCACCAAGTTTAGCCTGCCATGTGCCACCGTATATTTAAGCATTTACACACATTACCTCAGTCTTCAAATAATTTCATCAAGTTGGTATCATTATTCCACTGAAAAAAGGAAGAACCAAAGACTCAAGGCTTAGAGTTTAAGTAGCATCTTTAAACTCAAAGCTAGCAGTGGCAAGGATGAAATGTGAATCCTTTGCCTAATTCCAACTTCTCCTGTAAGTCCTGAACAATCTTGTCTCCAAAGAAATCCCTAAGGAAAGCCCATGAGCACTAACAGGAGTCACCGGAGGCCGGGTCAGATATGAGGGGTGGAGAAGACACTGCACTCATCGAAAACATAAGAAACTGCTACTAAACGTAACCAAGTGCATCACTATCTGCCAAATCAGATCTCTTCTTATACCAGGCAACAAGGAAAACGAGCTGCTGACGTTTATCCAAGTTTTTAAATGATTTACAAAGAAGTTATTTCTCCTGGACAGTAAGAAAAGGCAGCATAATTTTAGTAGGACATTCTAGTACAGAATGTTGGACCAGACATAAAGTCCCACAGGAAAATCATGGGCTTAGCTATAATTCTATGTCTTGACAGTTCTCTTCTAAATTTTCAATGGAAAATTTTCCCAAACTTCTTGATCCTCTTGAAAAATCTTCAGAGGCACTCAGTAGTGACTACAGATGATACTATGCTTTCCCTCTCCCTTGCAGGCAGAAGGCTATGTAAAAACCCCAGGCCATTTTTTGAGTATAGTATTATCTTAGGCAGAATTTTTACAGAAGGCAAGGCACTGCCAAAGATACCCCATTTCTTTCTTTCTGACACAAGCTTTCACCATGTAGTCAGGGCTGGCTGGTCTCAAACAGCAATCCTCTTGCTTCAGCATCCCAAGTGCCGGGACGACAGGTGTGTGCCAGCACACCTAGCTGCCCCATTTTTTGTCAGTATCTGAAAAGCCGATGAAAACTTGCCATTTCACTTCCCCACATTAAGTAACACAGAGCACGGGAAAATCTCCTTCCTCCAATTCCTTTCCTACAAACAAGAGCTTCTGTAAACCTTTAATTTCAATTATCTTTTTCCCTTCATCGACCTGTTTTATCTGACCTCTCACCTTGATCTCTAGGACCAACTAACTATTCCAATCCTTTCTGTCAATTACTAGATCCAGTCTTAGGCTGCTTCTAAGGAGAAATCTAAGTAGTACATTATCAGTGAGTACAAATCCAGTGGTTTGTGTAAGTAAATGTCCTGCCTCAGAGTGAAGGAAGTGCCACAGATTGGCCATAAGATCCCACCTCGCTGTGGAATTAATTTTTTTTTTTTTCTGTAGGAGGCTTCTTTTACTTATTTTAAAATAAGTAGCTCACAGTAGTGCAGGCTGACACAACTCACAATCCTGCCCCAGTGCAAGTGCTAGGATTGTAGTTCATACTCAGCAGGCTGGGGACAGCTTACATCTTTGCAAAGACAGCTTACAATATACTCATATGTACCTGCTTAATCATTTAAAATTTTTTTCTAGGGCCATGGGGATAGCTCAGCAGTCTAAGTACTTGTCTAGGCAAGTGCAAGGGGCTGGGTTCAATCCCTGGGACTGCATGCCATGCTGGCCCTGCCCTGAGTGTGCCAGCCACCAAGATCAGGTGTGGTGACACACATCTGTAATCCCAGCGCTGGAAGGCTGAAACCACAGCCATCACTTTAAGTCTAAGCTGCATAGTGAGACCCTGTACCAAATACATAAAACTAAAATAAAAATTTTTAAAAAAAATTTCTGGGCCAGAGATACAGCTCAGAGGTACCTGAGCTGCCAAGTGTGAGGACCTATGTTTGATTCCTGGTACAAAAACAAAGTTACTTTTTTTCCCCTTGCCTTAATTCCAACCTCAATGACTACTAGTCTTTCAAGTTAAAAACTTAAGACTGTACCTCCTCTTTGGTTTATACTGGCAAAATCTATAAAACACTGAATGTGGTCAAGTGAGTGTAATTACTAACACTGAGTCCCAACCCTAGATGCTAAAAAAGTGTAACTTTTTACCAGTGGACCAGAAAATTTTTTTATGTGAGACCTCTATTCTTGGTTTTCTCCACCAACTTTCTTAGTTTCCTAAAACTGTTAATACTTAAAAAGAATATTAACCATTCCTGTGGGAAGAAGCCTGACACTACAAATATTGTGTCATATGTATTTTCCTCAGTCTGCAAACAATCTAACAGAAATATAAATATGAACCTTAACACCTAAATATCAAGGAGCAAAAGCCACTAAAAACATTGGTGTCTTCAACTCCACAGTTCTGCCCAGTTGGATACAAACTGGGGAAGTAATTTATTAGTATCTTATTTGTGCAATTACTTTATGTATCTAGGCATTTACTCTTTGAAATTTGTACGAAAGCCTAAAACTCATTCCACTGGCAATAGCACTATGAATACACAAACTTGCTTTTTCAATGTGCTTGAAAGAAAAAAAAAAAACTGCAAACAATGACAGTGATACAACACAACTAAGGTCAGATTACATCCAATGCTAACCAACTGGAACATTTATAAATCAGAAAGTTAAAAAACTCCTTGAGTTTCACAAATGTCACAAAACCTAATGTACTTTATTATTGAGCATATAAGAAAAAGACATTTTTAACTGAAATAGACAAATCCAATGTAAACTGAGGCCCTGGTTATTTAAGACAGTTTTGGAAGTAATCTAGTCCTCACAGAGTATAATGATTTGTGCTCATGTGAAGGGCCCTAAGTCATTAAAAGGGCTTATAGCGTGTTGGGCATTATGAAAAGTGTTCCTCCTATAATTTAAAACAGAAATGGCTACTTCAATCACATGAACACGCAGCAACGTGGAACCTGTCCTAACAGTCCACGTGTGAGAGGTGCTTCTGGCCTCTCTCCTCTGCAGCTGCACTCCTGCTCACTTGCAGGCCTGTGTCCTCGCAGGCTCTGTTACCTGAGGCCAAAGACCAGGAGGCGGCTCTTTCCACACAGCGATCTAACACAATCAATCGCTGCCACATGAGAATGCTGTACTTTGGGGTGCCAGGCCCTGGGACTGAGCATGACTCCCCCAATCTAGGTTTTACATATTTTAATTTTTAAAGATTATAGTGGCTGGAAAAAAGTGGTCCAAATTAGTCCAAATCACAAATTTGCAACTCCTAAGATAGAAATAGAAGAGTCTAGTATATCTTAAGGAGAATACTGAAAACCTTTAGATGTATGGTCAGAAGATAAAATTCAGTACTACTAAAGGTAAAGAATAATACACTTAATTTACAACATTCAACATTTACCTGTTGAATCTTTTGGATATTCAATTATTCCCTACTGCAGGAAGCACATGAACAATTTTTTTCCTCAAATAATGTTTCCATTTCCTACACAAGCATTTTTAAGCTAACAAATTCCCTTCTCAAAAAGATACTTCATATATACGTTAAGTTAAATAACATAAAACGGTAAAATATACATATGGCAATTTAAGAGAGAAAAAGAAAGAGGGAGAAAGAGAGAGAGTGAGAGGACAAAAATAGGCATGAAGATGAACTCATAGCAGCCTCACCTGTACTTTCATGGGCAGTCAAACATTTCATCCATTTCTTTCTCCCCAGAGAAAAGAAGCATTCAGAAGAAAAGCAAGTCAGATGATAGTCTAACTCCTCTAGCTTTTATGCAACTAATAGGACAAACAAAAATACACAAAAAATACTTACCTGGACTTGAAGATTCAACCGATGGCTGAGGGGGAGAAAAGAAGACAAATTAGACTTTGGCACACCATACTTCACAAACACCAGAGACTAAGGTGTCTCCAAACACTACAGCGAGCTTTCATGTTCCAACTGTTTAAGACTAACCTTTCATGTACAAATGTTTCCCTTCCACAGAAAACCCCATACACTTGCAAATCTATACATACAGACAGTGATACACAACTCATCCACTTCTGAAAGCAAACATGGGCCTCCCAACATAGATGGGATTAAGTTATGCGCTTAGATCTTGGAATTCCCTGAAACAGATTTTCTCCTATTGATATATACAAAAAGCCACACACCAAGTTTGCTATCACTGTGCTTTACTGCTTTAAAAAATGTGTTGTGCAGAGACAGAAACAACTTAAAGAGAAACAATTTAAAGATACAATTTTAAAGAAAAATTAGGTTGTAAGAAAGCAAAGGAAATACTAAATCATCTAAATCCTAAATACTGTAACAAGCCCACTTCACTAGGAAAAACACCATGGTGCACCTTCCCAGGCCTGGGGCCTGCTCCGCTGCACCTCTCACCCACAAAGCATAAGGAAAAGCCAAAGCAAAACTGGCAGCAACTTTATTTAAGCAGACAGCATGCGGCTGTATTTTACCTCCATTTACAATTACAAACAAGTTACCTATAAACTTAAGTTCCTACTCGATAGAGTTAACTCAGAAGATGTTTAATGACATCTTGCCGATTCATTTCATTCCGAGCTACTATCTTATGGTCCTCAGAAGACAAGGATGGTGGAAGGCCCAAAGCCCTGGTCTAGACAGACTGGGATTAGGCAGTATTTCTTCCCTCCAGTAAGTAAAAAAGGAGACAGACAGGGAGAACAAAGCAGAAATACAGAAAATGCCCAAGTTTTCAAAAGAGAGGGGTCCAAGACAAATTCCTGTAAGGTGTTTAAATTCATTTTGAAAACCACACACATGATACAGATCCCACATCGTGACTTAGGTTATTTTTCTACAGCACGTTTTCAAAAGTTCCACTGCTTTTCCTCAAGATTCTTGTAAGAGTGTCCTTTCCCTATGGCACCGGCTTTGTCCAGTATTACCTATTCCCAGGATCATCATTTAAAATTTAAAATGCTATCATCATTTAAAATTACCTTGCCAGAACATAATGGATCTTGTGCTGCTTAAACTGACTCTCTGGTGGGCAGCTGGTGCTAAGGCAACACAGGTACAATAGTAACATGATCATAAAAAGGGATTTCTAGCTTATTTAACACCTGGGCACAGCTACGCAGTTCAGACTTGGAAAAAGATTTAACCAGCACACAAATTACTACACAGCAAGAACATTCTGTACAATGAACCCACCCCTACTTCAGGAAGTTTTACTTCATATCCCTATAGCCGGCCTCCATGTAGCGTTAATGACCATCCTTGCCTTGGGCCAAGGTTGTTCACAATCTGCAAGGGGCTGCGCAGTGCTGTTTTCCTTGTTAGAAACTTTTGAAACATACTTATGGGGGCAAACAAAACCAACATTTTTCATGAAATAGCTTAATAGTCCTTGAGCATTTAATTCTTTCTGAACACAACAACTCTCCGTTGAAGATGAAAAGGTGTGATCTTTATTGATACAGGATATCAGCACAGATACTGAACTGTAAGTGGCATCTCCTAACTTCAACTTACATGAGGCCTACACAGCACTAAATGACACCACCATACCAATCAATATCTAACTGACTTATAGTTAGCACTTTAAAGCACTACAAAGTTCCAAATACTTTCCATTCACTTAGACACCGGGTGCTGTGAGATCTGGACACATCTGTAAACATAGCCTGCATAGAGAACAGAACACCCAATGTTTGAAGACTACATTCATGATGACATTACTTCAATCTTGCTGGGATGTCCCAGGGACCCAGAGGGCAGAGGAAATGGGTACGCTACGCTACCTACGATATACACTTGCATCTGGATATATTTTAGGGTTTTATGTCCAAAATAAAATTCTATTGTGTCAATTTAGTAGGGAGATTAGTTTCTTGCAAGTTAACTGTATCCAATTAAATCAAAGATAAGCTTCTGAAAACTGGCTTTTGAAAGGTTCGTCCTGTAAATCTATGAGCATAACCTTGTTCAACTGACAATTATCTTTCAAGATAAAATACAAGTTTTATATCATGATATAAAAGACTACTGTATAGAACAAGGGCAGCTCATACTCAGAAGCGAAAGAGAAACAGAAAGTGCACTTACAGAATGCGACCTTCATTTTCCAGGCTAGTTACAGCATCATGACTGTGGCCCTGTAGCACCGACACGCCTGCCTCTACCCCACCGTCTCACTGCCGAGATCAGCACACCCAAGTTAGGCTTCTAGTAGTGCCGAGGCCAGACCTGAAGGCAATGACTGACCTCTCCGGGCTCCCTCTGCCTTCTAGAGAACAATCACCTATTTTGCCCCCTCCACCATCTTTTTCTTCATTAATTTCTCTTTCCTCCTAAAATGGTTTTCTATTTAATGTATGCCTCCAAGGTGACATATATCATGCTATTTTTTTCAGGAGGTGGCATCTTGACCTAACAATAGCCTCCAGGAAAATCTGCAGTATCTACTATTAATTACTATAATCAACTATCAAAATAAAACTCAAGTCAAACAATCATCCTGCCTTTTTGTTTGGGACAGTCTTACTATACGGTTGAGGCTGCCCCTGAACTCACTAGGTAGCCCAGGCTGGTCTTGAACTTGTAGCAATCCTGCCTTGGCCTCCCACTGCTGGGATTACATGCATATACCACCACACAGTGCTAAGCAGACATTTATTACAAAAGATACTTTTGGAAAATGCTCAAATCATGAGAATAGACCACAAAAACTTTAAATTGGGGGTTAAAATGTATTTTTTTTTTTAAAGGAAAGCATAGTTCTGGTTTTTTTTAAAAAACAACTTTATTTATTTATCTACTTATGTTATGGCCAGCTCAGCCTGTCCTGGGGATGGGGCTGGCGCAGCATGTGGTGCCAGGGATCGAACCCTGTGGTCGCCTACCTTGCCTAAGCCGGCGCTTTAGACCGCTGAGTTATCTTGCTGGCCCCTTGGGGGTTAAAATGTATTTAAAATGCACTCATGCATTATTGGGAAAAATAATCATTCTGGAGAGATCACTCTGCCAGAATGAACTAGACCCCAATAACAGACCTAGAAAGTGCGCTGACCTATCTGTGCACCACTCCTTATCACAGCGCTGGTCACGCAAAGGGGGTGGGGGAAGGAGATGACTGAAAGTCCACCACGTAACCAGCTAGAAATGACAAAGCGCTTCCAAATGACAGAACAGTACGACTCCATTAATATGAGAACTGTTTGTGTTACAGCAGAAAAAAAATGTGTAAAAAAGTACTTCAAGAAAAGGCAGAACACTGAAGTAGAACAAACATCAAATTGTTTTCTTCACAAAGATATGTGAGAATCTGTTAATAGCTACCTCAGAGAAGGGGCTAGGGAAGGAGGCTTCACCTTGTATTTTCTATACAGCTGGAATTTTCTAGTCAGTTTCACACTTCACTTATTTTTTCCTTTTTAAAGAAAAATCTAAGAATTTCTTGGGAAATTATAAGCCATTTTCTCTTTCCTTACTTTAACATTTTTAAAACCAAGTACCTGATACAATTTTTTAAATTAAAATTTTGGAAGATTACAGGTTTTTGGGGTTTTTTTGGGGGGGGGTACATGTTTTTGAAGTGAAACTAATGCCAGGCAAAAATACACAAAGGAGGCTAAACCAAACTTTAAAATAACGATTAGCTTTTATAGCTTCCCATTCTCACCAATGTATTTGCATGACCTACTTGATAAAATTGCTAAGTTGTAACAAATACCTCAAATGTGTTCAATTTTTTTTAACAATTTTCCAGAACATGATGGGAAATGTCCCACACTATGAAAATTGTAATTAGGAAGAGAAAAACTCTAAAGAAACCCAGACTATTACTATGATTTCTATTTCAAAACTTAATGTAATGAAAGCATGAAGTATATGTTAGATCTTTTTATCCCAGATGAACACAAGCTTATTTTCAATGCACATAACTGAACAACTTTCCCCTCAAACCAATTCCACCACTACTCTGCGTGCTAGAGGCTAACTTGGCTTTTTACAGCACTGGCCACACTGAAGATGGAAACAGCCACAAAGGCACTAGGGACCCACTCCTGGACGCAAGTTCAGGGTAGGAACTGCCTAGGACTTACCATCCCCTGCCCCTCAGAGAAGACTGTTCTGACCTTGCTGCGACTGTCAGCAATCTAAGGTATACAATGGCTAAGTGTATACTGGAGCTAAAATTAACAAATTTACCACAGTAGTAACAACTAGGAGAATAGAAAAGCATTGTGGAAAATACAAAAAATTCAGAAGTGTGACTCCACTCTTCACTGTACTAGATTAGTTGTATGAGCTGGAACAAACTTCTTAAAATGATCTCAGTTTCATTTTCTCTATGATGAAAACATGCAGATTTCTTCAAGTTTAGCTCAATTTCCATCAAGATCCAAGTTCTTTACTTTCATTATGAATTGCTCAAAGCATGTAATAATGCCAAGGAGGACTTAGTTAAGTTGCTAGAACATTAACACTTTTTTCTCAACACTTTTTTTTTTTTCCTTACATTCATCTAGGACTATAAGGAAAAGACAATCTCAAGTTGTGAAAAGCTATTTTAGGGTGCTACTCCAAAATTTTCCCTTTTACAAACACAATCAATCAGTCGTCATTCTAGGCCATAAAATAAACTCTTAATAAGCAATGAACAATTTACTCACTGTAGTGAAATTTGAACCCATTTGCCCAAAGCTCAATCTGAACATTGAGAGATTTCTATATGGCTGTTTCCTTTGCATACAGTTCTTCCTAAGCTTCAGTGGTAATGATTATTTCTGTATTTGGGAAACCGATCAGTTTCACCTAAAACAATTATCTTTAACAAACTCCCTTCTCCTACCAATTCTTTGCTAAAACATCTAGTACTTCAACTTTCTCTTTTTAGGGGGTGGTACTGAGGACTGAACCCAGGCCTTCACACTGGGCCACAGCCCTAGCCCCTTTTTCTTATTTTCATTTTGAGACCCGGTTTTCCTCAATTTCCCAGACTGCTCATAAACTTGAGTTCCTCCTGCCTCAGCCTCCCAGACTAGGATGCTGTAGTGTGTCAGCACACACGGTGAAATACTTTAGTTCTTACTCCCACGAAATCTAGACTTCTTAGGGCCATTCTGCACTGGAATTCCTGTATATGGTGCTTTGGATCAGAGCTCAGTGGCTCCAAAGTACAAATACTAAAATCAAAGTAAACTTACCTAAAATTTAAATTCACTACATTCAAACAAGTTTTTAATGTAGAAATTAATACTTTGAAGAGAAACGAGTCTATTTCTAAAAAAAGCAAAATTCAACTATATTCAAGAAATGGTAAGAAAAAAATTTTTAAGAGACATGGACAGATATGACAGTGAACAGTTTGTGTATAGTTCTGGAAATAGAAGACTTAATACTAACTATATTAAACAAATCTCATTTTTTTTTCCTCTACAGAAAT
>PVKN010007160.1:0-27146 GCA_004027915.1 Capromys pilorides
TGAGCTATGTCCCCAGCCCATTCTGTCAATAGTTTGGGATTGAAGAAAGAGCAAGACAGCTAAACCCACTGCCAGGTGAGACAGTACGCACGGAATTTGGGCTGGCTTGTAAACTGCTTCGGCAGACCCTACAAGACACTGTGCGTGGCAGCATCTTCAGCAGTAGGGAGCCCTGCAGATGAAGGTTTGAGGTCCTTTGGCTCAGCTGGTGGGGTGCTGTCATCAGGCCAGGCCAGGCCCGAGCCCTTCCTGCTAGCTGTGGGGCACCCTTTACCTTCCTGGCCTGGCTACCTCTGTGATCTTCTCAGAACTTTAGTAAGGGTGGCTTCTCCACCTCTACCCTTCACTGATCCCCAGGATGTAGGAAGTTGGACCTTGAGTCCTGGAAGAGAAAGGGCTGGGTGGGTGGGTGTGGGGCCACCTCCTCCTCCTCGCTAGCTTCTTTCAACACCACGCTGGCCTCTGGAACTCACTGCACTTTCCCTGGGGCTCTTAGACTAGCGTGTTAAGGGGAGGGCTGTGAAGCCGATGAATTGTTTGGGAGGAGAATTCAGTTTCCTGCAGAAAGCTGTCTTCTTGGAATCCCTGGAAGCTCTGGTGACAATGTAATTAAGTGGGAGGCCATGACAGCTGTCAGATAGGAAGTAGTCCGCATCTAGCTCAACACCAGTGGTGGGTGGGTGAACGGGCGACTGGCCTGCCGGCAGCCCCGTAACCCCAGATAACGGCTTCTCTCTGCTGGCTTCTGAATCGTGAATGGAGTGAACAGAGCTCCAAGACAGAGCCCCCGGCGGGTGAGGATGCCAGCTCCTCCCCAGGGTGTCAGTGGACAGAGCCACCCTGAGGAACTCATGATGCCCCAGCCCCACTGGAGCGCCTTCCACTCCAGGTTCTGCTCCGTGGCCCAGCGCGGGTGGGCACTTCCGTGCTTTCCTGCATCACGCGTGTTCCTGGGACGCAGAGACTGGTGCAGCGGTCGATGGCGCTTACCTCCTTTCACCTATCCGTGCTGCCCCAAGCCCACGCAAGCTGCCTTCCTCACCTCACCGGGGCCTCTCACGTGTCCGCTTCATCCTGTCTCGGTTGTCTCTTCCTGTTCTTTGGGTGACTGTTGACTGTCTTCCTGAGCAGACCATAAGCTCACGAAGGCAAGAGCCATGTCAGCTTTGGCTCAGCACAGCCCCTGGCATAGGGGAGCTCGGACGTAGGCGATGGACACAGAACGAAGGTAGGAATTTGCAGGCCTCGTCCGGGTCTTGTCTGGATGAGGACCTAGGAGCTTCTTCCTGCTGTGGAGGGAGGAGCCACGTGGCCTTTCCCACTTGAAGCAGTTACTGAGGAAGGAGATGTCTGAGTGAGGCAAAGGTAACTCCTGGGAATGTGGCTTGCGTGGAATCCTGCTGGGAATCAGTAACAGGCGGCATCTGGGGACAGGAACAACAGCGGTGATTCGCACACAGCTAGCCGTTTGGGCAGCCACCTGTGTGGCCAGCATATAGAGGCTGCCCTTGGCCGCTAAGGCCAGTGACACCAGGCACTCACCCAGGAATGGGTCTCCCCCACTTCAACGTCCCCTCGTGTATTGAAGGGTAAATGGAACTGAGTTCGGGTGGCCCTTCCCACTTCGCTGGGCAGGAAGCGGAAAGCCAGAATGCCCCTCCAGGCTGAGGCTTTTGTTGTCTGAGAAGCCAGAGGCTGGGGGAGGCTACCGCCCTCAGCAGGGAGGCTGGGGAGTAGAGCCTGCATCAGCCCACTCTAGTTTATTTGACGTTGGTTCATGACAAGCAGGCACCCTAATTGATCATTCCGCTGCAAACAGCAATTAGAGGAATGTAAGTTCTGTATTTACAAAGCCAGAAAAATGGGGCCTGTCCCCCACCTCCCAGGTGTGCACTTATGTATTGATGGATGACCCCAGTGTGGGTTTGTTATAGACGGAGTCCGTGCCAGAGGCAGAAAGTTTGCATCTGGAAACTGCTCGACGATCGGGCCTCTTAGCCCACAGCCCGGCACGCAGGCTTGGGGTTTCCTGGCTTCGACTGCCACATCCTTCATCCTGGGGTGAGCCCAAGAGCCTCAGGATTTCGATTCTTGCTGTCTCCGCAGTTCCGTCCCTCAAGGTTGCATTGTTTCGCTTCGTTGGTTTTGGTGCTGGGGGTGGTGCTTTCAGACTTTTGGAAGCCAATAAGATCAGCAGGGAAGAACAAAGCTCGTAACCAGTGGCTAGAAGAGAGTCAAAGGAATGAGGAGCAAGGGGTCCAGAGGCCCCGGGGAGAGTTTGGGTTGGAGCTCTCCACAGACTGGGGAGCAGAGCCTTGGGGAACGCGCAGGCCTCTACGGAGGATGCCCCTGACGCCACCTCTTGTCCCACCCACCTTCTCCTGCCTAACCCAGCCTTTCTTTTCTCTCCTCCTAGCAATGGCATCCTTTGTTTCAAGGAAGGTGAAATAATTATACTTCCAAAGTGACATTTACCAAAAGGCCCAAGTGAAAAATTAGGACAGGCGAAGCCAACAATGGGGTGTCTTTCATGGGCTCCCACAAAGCTCGCTCCGTTGTAAGGCGTCCCCAGCCGAGACTGAGTGGATTGCATGTGACAAATCAGGGCCTTATGTTTTATGCACTGTGGGGAGAAAAAAAAAAAGGGCTGCTGTGAAAGGGTTAAAAATGAGCTTTTCTGGCCCAGAAGCCCAAGCGACAGACAGGCACGCTCAGTTTCAGTGGGAAAGAAAGACAAGTGTTTGGTTAGTAACTTGATACAGCTGGCGCTGCGCTTGGGCCTCCCGTCCCTCTGCAGGTTGAGCAGTTGGGGATGGCCCAGTTCTTGTGGAGTTACCTAGAGGTGAAATTGAGGCAGGCGGCTCTGGGAGCCAGGGCCAGCTGGGGTGCTGCCTGCTCTCCTTACACAGAGGAAACTGAGGCTCCAGGAAGGGCCAGGGACTTGAGTCTGGTCAGTCTGGTTAGTTGAACAGCAAAGGTGAGAGGGACAACTGGGCGGCCAGCTGCAGATTCTAGAAATCACAGGGGAGGGTCCGTGAAGTAGCTCAGTGGACTAAGCGCTTGCTCAGGTAAGCGCAGGGCCCAGGGTTCGATCCCTAGCATTGCGTACCGGGCCGGCCACACCCATGGGCACACTGAGCCAGCGATGGAGTCTGGGAGTGGCGGCGCACACCTGTAATCCCAGCGCTAGGGAGGCTGAAATCAGGAGGATCACTACAAGTCTCAGCTGCGTAGTGAGACCCTGCACAAAAACAAAACAGAACCAAAAAACTTAGAAATCCTGAGGGACTGTAGATGTGGGTTCCGGTGGAGGCGAGGCCACCCAGGTTCTGTCTTCTGGCTCTGAGACTCCCGCAAAGCATTCTCTCTCTGTGTCTGTGCTCCGCATCTGTGGAATCTTCGGGGCTCTGGGCCCAAAACTTTCTACTAAATGAGATGGCACAACCTGCTAGGACCGGAGGTCTTGCCTCTCCAACACTGCGCCTCCTCTGTGTAACGGAGACTCTCCTGGCGTGGGACATTCGTGAAGGTGGAAAGGCCTCTCCCAAAGCAGGAAGTCACAAGCAAGCTCCTAATAACTGAATATCCCCACTGAAGCCCCACACCCCCTCAACACGCCCTCCCAGGAGAGGAGCCCTATCCCAAAGGAGAGCAAACGGACAGGGAGCGGAGAGCGCGTTGGGAGCCAGGGCAATGTGCCCGAGGCTCCGGCCCAGCTGCCCGGAGCAGGCCTGGGAGCCTGGGAGCGCTGCCCTTCCCCTCCACGTGCACTGCGGCAGGGTCCAGCGGGCGGACAGCAACGCGCAGCCTCAGCGGGGCTCGCTCCCACCACCCAGAAGGAACTCCTACCTGGTGCAGGCATGGCCAGGGCCCCAACTGGGGAGCAGGTACTGGGGCCCTCGGGAATCAGAGCAGCTGCTGTCAAGGCTCCAGCCTTGGGTCCCCCTTTGGCTGCCTGAACAGGGGCCTCTCTCTCTCCACCTGGCCCCTGAGGCCCTTCCCCTTCCCAGGAGGTGTCGGATCCAGCGATGCTATCAACAGAAACTCTGAGGAAGCTGAGGGTTTATTTTGTATCGACTTCAAAACGCCTATGAATATCTCCCCTCTGGCCGGCCCGGATGGGTGACTTTGGCCCACTCAGCAGCCTGGAATCCATTTCCCCCGCCAGGCCAGACAGGCAGCCGCTTTCTTCCTCCCCCCTGCAACTCCTTCCTTGACTTTTCTCATTCTGCCCAGAGGCTCAGACTCCTGAGAAAGGGGCCAGGTTGGACCCTGTGACAAGATGCCCGGCATTAATGTCTGCTAATTAATCTGAAAGCCAGCTCCCCGTTGGCCTGTAGATTTTTACAAACCTGAATTAAACGAAGTGTTTATGTGACAGATATGTGGGAGGGATTTCAGATATAATCACCATCAATCTGCCTGCAGCCAAAATAAATTCTGTGAAAAGTAAAACAAACTATTGCACAGACAAAGTAGGCCTTAGGGGTCTCCAGCAATAATCTGTGTTTTCTTATTTAGCTGCATCTAATATTTCTGTGCTCTTCAGTGCAGATAGGATCTCGGCACTCAGGGTGCTCTCGCTATGGCCGGCTGGGCAGACACACGCTCCCTCCCGCTGAGTGGAAGGAGAGGGGAAGAGATGTTGCATATTTACATTTACGTTTTCGTTCAAATAAACCAGCTTCGGCTGGGTACAGAGAGGGAGGCAGCTATAGGGCTCCCGCCTGCTGCCGTCTTCTTCTCTCCAACCTGCCTAGACTTGAGCCACAGTGGGGACAAGGAGGTGGAAGCCAGCGATTTGATCCTTCCCGAGAGGGGCGGGCAGGGCTCTCCAGCCCTGGCCTCTTGCAGTATGCACAGGAGACCGAGGCCTAGGCTGACGGGTGCTGTACGCTCTCCTTTACGTCCCCACCATTCCTGCAAGGAAAGAGTGAGACATTAAACTCTGGCACAGGAAGGACTTGCCCAGTTATCAGAGCTGGGGCTCTGCCCCTGGCTCCAGAGCCCCTGAGCAGTGCTTCTCATTCCCCCCCCATCCCCCACCCCCCCAGCACCTTACCAAATGTAAAAGAACTGGACTTAGCTGCTTCTGTATGGGAAGAGGACTTTGGGCCCTGGGTCAGCCTTGCCAGCTGCCCCGCCTTTTGGCCTTTCTCTCTTCACGGCTGGGGATGCTGCATGCTGCCACCTTCTCTCATTATCTCCAATTTACAGTGTGGAACTGGGCCAAAGGAAGAGATGCTGGGGCTCTGGAGCTGGGTGCCGGGCGCGCAGCTGACTGTCTGTTCCCTGAGCACGGCGCTAGCCTGGGTCTGAGCTTTGGCTCCTTTACCTGCGGAGTCCCGCCCACCGACCAGCCTAGGATCTCACCCTCCCATGGCAATAACCCGAGCTTATTCCAAACAGACAGAGTGTTGGAAGCCAGCCCTCTTGCTTGCTTGTTCCCAGGCTTAGCTCAGCTCCTAGGAACCTTCCCCTAGCCCTGCTCAGTGTTCAGCCTGGGTCAGAAGTTGTGCTCAAGGGACTCAATGCCTGTCCATGAGACAGCTTCCAAGCCCCCACCTTGCCTCTGTGCTGCTCTTTTCGCGGGTCTGGTGCGCATCCTGAGCCTGCAGTGGCATCAAGGGTCTCTCTATGTAGCACCCTGATTTTGCAGTGGAAAAGCCCATCTGGTCATCTACCACTGGGGATGAATCTTCCTGGTTTTCCCATCTGCCCCTCTATTACTGTTTATAAAGGCAGAGGCCTGTGTGTTTTGGGATGAGATAGATCAGTGGCCCAAGGCCACAGCGGCTTCTCCTTGCTTGGACAAAAGCTGCGTGGATTTGCTGCTCCGTGACAACCCTACAGGACCAAGCAGAGAGTTAAGTATATGTCGTGTTACCTTCAATAGACCAGAAAGTAAATTTCTTCATGAAATAAATGTGTGTTGTGACTTTGCAACCCTATTCGCTCATCCCCTCACTTGCTATTCAACAACCTTCCCTGGGAGTGTACTGTGTGCCAGGCACTGTCTAGGTCCTTGGGGTACATCAGTGAGTTAAAAATTCCCACCCATATAGAGCTTACATTGTAATCAGCAGAGATAGACATTAAATGAAAATCATAAACAAAAATACACACAGAAATATATACAGCAAAACGTCACTGAACAGAAGAGAGAAGGTAAGAGTGATTGGGGATAGCAGACAGTGTACGCATGGACAGATCAGATGTTTCGGGGCAGACCTTACGGAGGAGGTGATATCAGAACACAGATATAAAGAAGAGAATTAGCGTGTCCAGCATGTTTAAGGAACAGCAAGAAGGCCAGCGTGCCCAGGGTGAAAAAGCCATCAAGCGATGCAGGAGGAAGTGAAGCCAAAGACGTAGCAGGGACCAGATTATGTAGGACTTGGACTTTTTCTTGTCCCAACTTGATTAAACTGACCAACACCAGTCTTCTTCACTAATCAAGCTAGAGTTCAAGAAATTCGACAAATATTTCTTGAATTTGTATGCTAAGAGCCACAGACACAAACGACAAGTGGGGCGGTCTTGGCCCTAGTGAAAGTCACACTTGAACCCAAGTGTTGGTGGCAGCACGCGCCGAGGAGAGAGTGCCGAAGTCTGGGCCGGCTTCTCCACTGTGTCTTGGCTGGTCACTCCACTGCCGCTTCCTGTCACCGGAGACAGTAAGCTGTGCCCCACTAACCTCCTCTGTGCTAAGGCATTGCATGAAGGGATGGAAAGCTGCTTCGAAAACCCAAAGATACTGCAGAGACAGGAATGGAGGAGGACAGTCGGTTCTCAGGGTCCTTTTCTTATTTGCCCCTGTTGTTGGGTGGTGACCTCAAGTCCCCGCTCCCTATGACCTCACTGGCAATCCCTGTGCCTGGGGAGAACTAGTGGCTACTGTGCATTCAAGTCGCTGCCAATCTCCAGCGTGAAAACCCATCCTGTGGGCGTCTGTGGTGCAAAGGAACTGTGTCTATTCCTCTATGTCATGCTTTCCGATCAGATAAAACTCTGCATTTGGTGCTAATTCTTAAAGCAAGTATGCAAGACTCCAACCAACACAAACAGAACAGGCCCACAGGTTGCCCGGCATGGTGAGCTTTTAAAATTCATTCCGTTGGTGTGAGGATATTAATGGGGAGACACGTATCTCATTTCAGGCTACAAAGCAGATCCCACAGTGGGCTGTGGAAATGCTGGGTGCTTCAAGATTTGCTTCAGCTGAAGAAAGGAACACAGCTGGGATGCGGATGTGGCCCAGCTGTGTCCCAGATGCCCAGCTCCTGGTGCGCGTGCCACAGTCTCTCAATTCAGCTCTGTTTTCAATGGAACTGGGCACTCACTAGAGGCCAAGAACAGCAGATGACTAAAATAATTAAGCTATGTGAGGACAGTGATGAAAGTGGAGAAAGAGAGACTCGGACAGGCCCAGGTGAGGATACGGAGGCCTGCAAGGCCATGCTGACTTTTGTAACAGTGATGAGGCCTGGTTTTCTGGATCTCACTACGCCTTGGGTACATCGCCTCCTGGGAGTCTCAGTGATGGGTGTGTGTGTGTGTGTGTGTGAGAGAGACAGACAGACAGACAGACAGACAGACACACAGACACACAAACACGAGACAGTAGCACTCTGACCCAGGACTAGCAAAATGGCCTCTGGGGAGTTTTGAGGAGCCCAGAGGTGAGGATAGATGGTGTTAGTTCCAGTGGAAAGGACCCTGGATAAGGAATTCCAAGCCCTGGATCTGAGGACTGGCTCAGTACTTGCCTACCAAGTGACATCTATTTTTCTGCATTTCCAAGTACAAAACGTGAAAAGCAACTGGTAGCAAGTGTGCGGAAGGCCACAGTTGGAGCTAGGGATGCAGATCCTAGGAATGTTAGTTCCCATGTCTCCCGAACTTCAGCATGTCATTTGTGAGAACCTGGTCGTGAGTGAGGGCCTAGGCCTCTGTACATGGGATATGGGGAAGTTGGGCTTACCCAAGTGGATCCACTGAGGCACCCTGGGCATGGGCAGGGGACAAAGGGCTTTGTACCACACCCCCAGCAACACAGCCTCACCCGTCTTCCTCATCAACCTTCCAGTGCTCCTGCACTCAGATTTGTCCTCAGGTCCACAAACGTCTCTTCTTTACCAGGCACACCCTCTAGCCTTCCACACAGCAGCAGCAACAGCTCAACAGGAGCCTGTCCCACACCCCCAGACAGAGGGACTGCTGTGCCCTCTGCATAGTGGAGCCGGAACCAGGCCAGGTGAGCACAAATCCTGCCTCCATCCCTCCCTAGGCCTTCCACGTGGGCAGGTGGGTGTGGCCTGCCTGTGGCCCTGTTTCCTCACTGGTAAAATGGTGATGATAAAAGAATCTCCATCAAGGGGCTAGGGAGATAGCTCCATGGCACAAGTGCCTGCCTGGCAAATGCAAGGTTGTGAGTTCAAACCCCAGTCCCACAAAACAAAACAAAAAAAGAATCTCCATCACAGGTTTGTTCTGAGGACTGAATTCATGTGGATTACAGCATTTAGAACAATGTCTGATCCATAAGTGTTACCTAAATACTTTCTGTTATTGCTATTATGCGTTAGTACTTCATCCATAGTAAGGAATATAATAGGTACAGTGGATTATATGTTTCCCTCCCCTTCTGAGACTAGAGGGCCAGAGTTTAGTCTGATCTGTCTGTCTTCCCAGTGCTTGCACCACGGGGTGCAGTAAGTGCTCACTACTCACTTGGTGGGTGAGTGATGGGGCATGGTCTCCACGGTCACGTCTATGACATCATTCACATAATTTTCCTCCTATAAGCTTTATAGGACCGCCAGTCTGTTAGCCACCTCTGTAGCTACCTCTGTGGACTTCTTATGAATTAGCTTGTGGTTTTAAAAATATTGAGGCCTGTTTTCTGCTGGTGGACACCGCGGAGGAAGCATCGTCAGTCTGCCTTCCGAGTGCCGTCATGTCTAAGTCAGAGTCTCCTAGGGAACCCAAAAAGCTACAGAAGCTCTTCATTGGAGGACTGAGCTTTGAAACAACTGATGAGAGTCTGAGGAGCCATTTTGAGCAATGGGGAGCACTCACAGACTGCGTGGTAATGAGAGACCCAAACACCAAGCGTTCCAGGGGCTTTGAGTTTGTCACTTACGCCACCGTGGAGGAGATGGATGCAGCCATGAATGCAAGGCCACGCAAAGTGGATGAAAGAGTTGTGGACACAAAGAGAGCTTCCTCAAGAAGAGATTCTGTGAAGAAGACCTTGGTTGGTGGCATTAAAGAAGATACTGAAGAGCGTCACCTACGAGATTATTTTGAACAATATGGAAAAATCAAAGAGATTGAAATTATGACTGACCGAGGCAGTGGAAAGAAGAGGCTTTGCTTTTGTAACCTTTGATGACCATGCTTCTGTGGACAAGATTGTCATTCAAAAATACCACACTATGAACAGCCACGGCTGTGAAGTGAGGAAAGCCCTGTCGAAGCAGGAGATGGCTAGTGCTTCATCTAGCCAAAGAGGTCAAAGTGGCTCTGGAAATTTTGGTGGTGGTCATGGAGGTGGCTTTAGTGGCAATGACAGTTTTGGTCATGGAGGAATCTTCAGTGGTCAAGGTGCCTTTGGTGGCAGCCATGGTGAGGGTGGATATGGTGGCAGTGGAGATGGCTACAATGGGCTTGGTAATGATGGAAGCAATTATGGAAGTGGTGGAAGCCATAATGAATTTGGCAATTACAACATCAGTCTTCAAATTTTGGACCCATGAAGGGAGGAAACTTTGGAGGCAGAAGCTCTGGGCCCTATGGTGGTGGAGGCCAATATTTTACCAAACCACGAATCAAGGTGGCTATGATGGCTCCAGCAGGAGCAGAAGCTATGGCACTGGCAGAAGGTTTCAAACACTTCCAGGAAACAAAGCTTAGCAGGAGAGGAGAGCCGGAGAAGTGACAGGGAAGCTACAGGTTACAACAGATTTGTGACTGTTTGCTTGGGTGACCTTTGTCATGACCTTTGAGAATGACCTTATCATTCTCTTGAATGACAAAAAATAAAATAAAATAAAAATATTGAGGCCTTATTTTTGTTTAGATAGAAAAGAATACACACACTTGTCCCAGAATTTTAACTAACAGACTTATAATGTGAACACACACAAAGCTACATTGATAATGAACCTTTCCACCTGGAGTTCTAGCTGGTTCAGCCTGTCCTGGGGTGGGGCTGGCATAGCATGTGATGCCAGGGATTGAACCACAGTCCCTGCGGTTGCCTAAGCAGGTGCTTTAGACCACTGAACCATCTCGCTGGCCCAAATCACACTGTTCTTAATATGATTTTCAAGAGGAAGTCTCCAGCCATACTTCTTCCTCTTCCCAGTCATTGAGATCATAGGATGTGATGGGGTACAAACAACTTAGGGGCATAAGCAGAGCCCCTAGAAAGGAGTGGGGGTGCTAAGGCAGTGCACACAAAGGGGAGTTCTGAGTGGTGCTGGGTTATCATTTTCTGGGAGGAATAGGTTCAACACCCTAGTTCCACATCCTGCTGTCAAACTCATTGCAGTGCAGGGTCCTGAAAGTGACACCCGAGAGCCTGCCCGTGAGCTGGGGTGAGAGTGCTACTTCTTTATTATATTATTTCCTACTTTCAGTTCTAAAATGCCACAAATATAATCTCTCCAAGGGATTGTGAGCTTAAAATTCAATAACCTTATCTCTTGCTGACAATTACTAGTATAGATATGTAAAAATGATCACATGGGGCTGGTGAGATAGCTCAGCGGACTAAGTGGCTGCTTTGGCAAGCTCAGGGGCCAGGATTCAATCCCTGGTCCCTTGTGCCATGCCAGCCCTGTGCATGGGTCTCGTTGAGCCAGAGACAGAGTGTGGACCATGGTGTCACATGCCTGTAATCTCAGCAGTGGGAGGTCTGTAAACAGGAGGATCACTAAGAGTCTGAGCTGCATAGTGAGACCCTGTACCAAATACATAAATGGAAAATAAATAGATAAGTATGATCACATTTGACAAAATTTAGATATTAATGAAGGCAGTGATGTGACCATGTATTTATAAATATAACCATATGCATATGTGTGAGGTTATGTTAATACTTAAATTAGGCATAGATACTTGGAGTATTTCAGATAATATTATTTTCAGGCCAATAGATAAGCAATATAGGGCCATCAGATGGGCCTGGAAAATTTTCTGCAGAGATGACCTCCAATGAGTCCCTCTATCACCTCAGAAAATGAAAAGAATGTTAGAATAAATGCATTCAAAATGAGGGGCATGGTGGCAATGTATCTGCTATTAACCACAGTTTTTGATCAATTCGTGTACATTTCCCTTATTTGACTCCTCAAGTTGGGGCCTGAAGCCATGGATCACAGCTGGCTGAGGACCACTAGGGAGGCCAGTTAGGTGGAAGAAAGATTTGTGGGGTTCCTGGGATAGCAGGGGCTGATATTGGAGGACTCTTGAGAGCCACAAGGGAGAAGGGGTTTCCCAAGGAGCAAACAAGGACTCAAGTGAGAGACAAGAAGAAGTCGGGGCCCGGAGCCCACTCACCCGACACGGGCTTGCCATCTTTTCCTTTCCATCAGGGGAAGTTGGCAGCCAGGCTGACAGGGCAATTTCTGGTGTCTGGTTCCAGATGTGAGCGAAAGATGTGCTCTGTGTTCTGAGGGGTCCCTGAGGAGACTTTCTTAAGCCTTAGCCTTGACTGTCAAAAGGAGCTGAGGCGAGGTAGGAAGTGCATGAGAGATGTTTTTGACACAATAAGGTCAGGAGAGTTCAAGGCACCTCCCCTCCTGGCAAGCTTGGCAGGAACGCTAACTCAGAACGAGGGGACTGGGAACCTTATGACAGTAAAATTTTAGGGCTTCATTTTGGGTAAAATATGACTTGCTGTCAGGTATATGAGTTGGTAGCTTTGATGCAAATATATAATAAATCTCACCTCTTTACTGAAACCCAAAGAGATTTCTACATATAAATAAAACCACAAGTGTGATAAAATTGCTTTTGATCACCTCACATGAAAGGTGTTAGGAATTTTCAAACCGTTACCATAATTAAAGTACTCTGGGATAAAAAAAAAAAATCTTTCTTGAATCTCTCCTCCCACTCCTTTATGAAAGGCATTTGTGGAGAATTCATATCCACTTTGGTTACCAATTTGATCTTCATTGTATAGTTTGAAGAAAAGTTACAACTTTTTGTCAGAGTCCCTTCCTGATTCTTGTCTTGGACCAAGAAGTCTAAATTTATAATCCTAAAAACCCGTTATTAGAATTCCACCAAGTTAATTCCAATCTACCATTTCCAGTGCAACCCACAGCCATAACAAAGACACTAAGGGACCCTAGGTCCAACCATGAAAGTGGCTTCTGGAACAACGAGGGCAACCCAGGGTTGTATTCCAGCTTTATTCATTGGAGAAAGGGGCATGGCTTACAAAAGGGAAGTTTGGGAAGCTGAGCACTGAAGGGAATTGTGGGAAGAAGGTGAGCACTGTGAGCTGGGCTAGGTAGGAGGCCTGCATTCACCTCCACCATATTCAGAGAGGATATGCAGAGGAAGTAATTTGCATTATGCTATTGAGATAGTATGTAATATTTTGGGGGTCTGATGCTTCAGCTCTGATGTGTAATCTTTCAAGCCCCAGGAAGTCATAGCCTCTATCTCGAGACTCGCTCCCAGCTGACACCATGGAGCAGTGGCTCTTCGTCCTGTTATCAGGGCAACGCGTGCCATCTTCAAAAATTACCACCAGCACCTCGGCTAGACCAATACACACTGCTTAAGGCCAATTGAAAGGCTAATGAGAAGTCCTAGCCAGCTCTGTACATTTCAATACGAGGGAATAGGGTCAGGCTCAGTCAAAATGGAGACAGTCGCTCTTCCTTCAAGGAGAGCTGCTCAGGCGTCCTCCACAGCTCTTAGCAATTGGAGCAAAGTTGTCTTGTGGTTGAAAACTCTACACGCTACGAATAACATCAGTCTTTGCAAAGACCAACTGAGTTTCTCCTCTTGGCCTCGGCAGAACTGGAGGACCTCAGAGTGTGTTCCTGGTGGCCAGGAGGTGCCAGAAAACCATCCTTCCTTCTTTTCCTGGGTCTGCAGGGCTGGTGTGGGGAATTTTTTTTTTTTTAAATGTACTTGGGGGCTGGCGAGATGGTTCAGTGGTCTAAAGCGCCTGCTTAGGAAAGCTCAGGCAACTGCAGGGACTGTGGTTCGATCTCCGGCCCACATGCTGCACCAGCCCTACCACCAGGGCAGGCTGAGCCAGCCATAAAATAAATAAATAAAGAAACAAATAAATAAATAAAAATTAAATGTACTTGGTATGGAGAGTCTCACTACGAAGCTCAGACTCACAGTGATCCTCCTGTTTTCAGCCTCCCCCAGCGCTGGGGTCACAGACGTGTGCCACCAGACCTGATCTTGGTGGCCTGCTCATCAGGCCTGGCACTGCATGTGGTGCCGTGAATTGATCCCCAGGCCCTGAACTTGCCTAAGCGGGTGCTTAGTCTACTGGGCTATCTCTCCAGCCCTGTGAAGAATACTTTTTGCCTGAATGGCTCTCTCATTAGTCTTCTGAAACTCCTCTTTTATATTTTCCTTTTATGCTAATCTCAGATTTCATTCCATGATGGCAAGCTGAAGCTGGTAGAGGAGCACTCAAGCACGTGCCATCTCCGGGCGCCCACACTGAGAGCCACAGTGTCTACCCATGGCTCCATCCCACCCGCCTACAACTTAATGTTCAGCAGTGCAGCTCTTCCATGCCACCGTGCCACTCAGAATCCCTGAGGGCTTCCACAATGCACGCTGAATGAAGCTCTGACCCTGTAGGCCAGGGTTCAAGGCCTTCTACTGTCTGTTTCAACATTGTCACTTGTATGTATCCAGCTTAAAACTTTATGTCCACCCTTGTGCTTTGTTTCCTGCCATTCCCTTGTCTTGCAACTCGACCCTCAGCCTGGCCCTGGTGTCCTCCTCCCTCTGTAGGATTCCTGCCGTTTCAGCGCATGGTTACCTCCCAGCTCCTCCTCCCAGTTGCTCTGAGCTGTCGTGGGGCTTACTACAGTGCATACTGAACACACTCTGACTTGTACTTTTATTTCTATTCTATGTGTGTGTCACTGTTTTCCTTTCTAGCTGGTAAAGTTTCATTCATTTACTGAACACATATTTACATGGATTAACCCTATCAGAGGCCATGGGTTCCAGGCTGGAATGTGGCAGTGAGTGTAAGAGACACGACCTCTGCCACACAGAGCTGCCAACTCGGTAAGTGTGATGTGGAGGAGATGGCCACTAAACCATCCCTGAGAATGAGACAAACTTCCCAGGACAAGCAGTGCCGCAAGTGAGAGGGCGGATGGGTAGGAATAAGCAAGGTTAGGGTGCTAGAGAAGATGGTTTCCAGGTAAGGGAAGGGCTTGTAGCGTCAGGATTACTGAGATGACTCCGAGGTGGGGTTGGCTGGGGCCCTGAGCAAAGGGAAAGAAATGGTAAGAGGCATTTTAGGGGTGAGCAGAGTCCTGGCCTTGAGACTTGTGTTTATGCAGTCAATGGATCGTTTTTAAAAACTCTCTTCCCTTGGAGGGATTATAATCCCCTATATAAAAAAGAGACTAGCAGTAGAGATTCTTTTCACTTTCTCAAACAGATGACATGAAATCCTAAGACAGGTGATTTAATGGTTGTTTCATTCAGCAGGTCAATCACATCAAGGCCTTAAGCCAGTTTCTTTTGGGTTCCTTTGGTTTTCCCTTTGTGGTCATAGCCGGCATCACAGCTTCAGATATTATACCCCCACATGTCAGGAAGCTGGAGAGGGTGGAAGGGCATAAGGGTCTCTTTCATGACCCTGTATTTCAATCATGTGGGAAAATCTTTCTTAGGCCTCTGCATGTAATCTTCATTCTAAATGTCATTGGTATAAAATTAATCATGCCTACTTTTACACCAATCGCTGTGAAAAGGGAATCAGACTTCTTTCTTCCTTCCTCTCTTTCTTTGATACAGGGTCTTGCTACACGGTTCAGACTTGTAGTGATCCTCCTGCCTCAGCCTCCCCAGCACCGGGATTATAGGTGTGTGCCACCACACCTGGTTCCAGGGCCAGCCCAGCACTCCTGGGGTTCTGGGACCAACAGGGCATGTGGTACTGGGATTGAACTCGGGCCTTGTGCTTGCCAGGCAAGTGCTTAGACTGCCAAGCTATCTCCCCAGCCTGGGAATCAGATTTCTAGTAGTAACCTAAACCAAATATGATTCATGTCCTGAAAGTGGAAGGCTTCCTCTACCTGCAAGGCATCACACTGCATACTTGAATAATTGGAATTTCTTAGCAAGGGAGAAAGATGAGGTGACCAACAGTATCTGCCCAAAACACCTCCTAAATGAACTCATACCCATAATAAAGGCCTGCTAGAGGAGTACATATTTATTTACAAACATGAGGACTACTAGCCTCCATTTCCATTATATATAAGATGTTTGGTTTTCATTAGACAATTATGAAGCATAACAAAAAAGCAAGGGAAAAATACTATGAGGGAGATAAAGTAGCCACCACAATTAGACTCAGATATGACGCAAAATGCTAAAATAGCATGAAAATTTAAATTAATGTGGTGTACATATTGAAAGCTCTAATAGAAAAGATGGACACTGTGAAATAGCAGATGGGTTATTAAAGTAGAGTGATGGAGAGATAAAAAGAAAGCCAATGAAAACGTTGGCGATGAAAGGCCTGGCAACAGAGACAAAGAATGTTTCCAATGGGCTCGTGAGTAGCCTTGACACTGTCAATGAAAGAATAAGTGAAGGCCGGCGGTATAGCTCAGTGGACTAATCGCTCGCTTAGGGAAGTGCAGGAGCCAGGGTTCGGCTCCTGGCCCCACCTGCTGCGCCAGCCCCACTCTTGAGTGCGCTGAGCCAGTGATGGAGTCCAGGCGTGGTGTCATGCGTCTGTAATCCCAGCACTAGGGAGGCAGATGTCAGGAGGATCACTATGAATCTGAGCTGCATAGTGAGACCCCGTACAAAAAAAAAAAAGATGAAAGAATAAGTGAACAAGAAGAAGACAGAGCAGTAGAAACCTAAACTGAAGGACACATACCCAAAGCACAAAAAAGAAAAACACAGCGGAGATTTAAAAGCTGGGGGACATGAAATAATCTAATGTACATGAGTTATAACCCTAGAAGGAGAAGACAGAGGAGAGGGTGAAGGAAACATTTCAAGAAATAACAGGAGAAAAATCATGCAAGGGTGTGTACAGGATAACTGAGGTGATGGTAGTACCAATTTCCATCAGTTGTTTGAAAGTAGCAGTTCATTTTTAAAGTTTTCGCTTTGACTAACTCTATATGCTAATATCTGAGTCTAAATAACTACACTGAAGGGCCGATGAGATGGGTCAGAGGTCTAAAGTGCCTGCTTAGGCAAGCTTGGGTAGCTGCAGGGACCACAGTTCGATCCCTGACACCACATGCTGTGCCAAGCCCACCCCCAGGTCAGGCTGATTTTATATATATATTGAAGACAGCAATGTGCAATACAAAAATGATGGTTGAATACCTCTCATCTTGTTCTTTTAAATGTGTACTATTTCCAATGTCTTATCAGTTATTATCCTCTCTTTAAATAAACTAAAAAATAAAAAGGAAAAAGGATAAGAAAAAAATTTAAAGTTTATTGAAAGTAAACATTTATGCTTAATTATTTGGCCAATCTTGCATACCCATATCTGCTAATCTGAGCAACAGATCTGACAATATTACTGACAATTTGACAGTAATATAACAACCATTGTCAATTTTCTGATTTTTACTTTGAAATTCTGTACTTCATGTGTTGTTGTATGTTACTCTGCTTCTGCCTTTGTTTTGCTACATATTTTTGTTTTTTACTCTTCAAAATACATTTTTTTAAAAAGAAAACAAATAATGGCTGAACATTTTCCAAAGTTAATCACAAACCATGGATATGAGAAGGCCAGTGACTATCAAGGAAATTAATGCAAAAATAAAAAGAGTGAAATAACCCAGTCTAGACCCGGCATGGTGGCGTGCGCCTGTAATCCTAGCCCTTGGGAGGCTGAAAACAGTAGAATCACTATGAGTCTGATCTACATAGCGAGACCCTAGAGACCGTGTACATCCTGTCCTAATTTTTTTTTAAGTAACCCAGTCCCACCATATTTAAATTGCTGCAAACCGAAGCTTAAAAGCATTAGAGAGAAGAAGATATTACAAGCAGAGAAATAAAGACAAAAATGAGAGACTTCTTGTCGGAGCCCTTGTAACCAACGAAGGCAGAGACATCTTTAAAGCTCTGGGCAGAAATGTCTCTCAGGTGAGAAATTCATATCATGAAAATATTTTCCAGAAATGAATGAAGAAATAAAGACTTCCTCAGACAAATAAAAGCACTGCTGAACACCAACAAAAAATGATATCTCAGTATTAATTAATCCATTACCTTGAGTGAGGTTTACCTTTATGGTTAAGAATACTTACAGTTCATTATCTATGAGTTACCAATTCTTGTCATTCACTTATTTTTCTGTTGGGCCACTTGACTTTCTTAAAGGTTTTTAATATCACTTCTTAGTTAAAAATGAAGCAAATATATTTTACTGATCTTTTCCATTGTTTTTAGTGTGTTGATGGTGATTTAGTGTGGTGGGGTTTTATAAATTTGACAAAGTGATGCTTAAGCATTTTTCCCCTGTTTTGCAAAGGCTTTCCCTATGGTACATTTTCTAACATTTTCTTGTGACACTTTGTGGTTTTAAATTGTGTGTAGGGGAGCTGGGGAGATAGCTCCGTGGCACAAGCGCCTGCCTGGCAAGTGCAAGGTTGTGAGTTTGAACCCCAGTTCCACCAAAAAAACAAAACAACCAAACAAATATAAATAAATTGTGTATAGGCCTTTAAACCTTCTGAAACTTCTATTTTTGAGAAGGATTTTGTTTATTTATTTATTTATTTTGCTGGCTCACGCTGCCTTAAGGGTGGGTCTGGGGATCGAATTGCTGTCTTCTGTCCCTAATTGGGATTCCCCGTGCAGGTGCTTAAATCACTGGGCTAACCCGCAAGCCCCTGAAACATATTTTTGAATAGTGAAAGTAGTTATGTCTCACTTGGGAGACAGACAGGAGGATTTGATTGATTGATTGATTGATTGATTGATTTGGATCAACTGAGAATATGTTTATTTAAAAAGCAGTTTTGAATATTTAAAAAGCAGAAATGACCACATTCATTACTGAAAACTGTCACATTAAAAAACAAGAAACGAAAGGCCTGCTGATGTTTCATGGCAACATGCAGGTGGACACTGGAACTTTGGCCTGGAGCACTAAGAGATTCCCAGGCAACATGCTGAAGTTCTAGGCTATAAAACAATAACTATCAAAGTTTGAGCTCAGGCTGGATAATAACTTAAGAGACTTAGTAAGGACCTGTCTCAAAATATAAACAGTGAAGGGGAAGTAGCACAGTTACAGGATCTGGGTTCAATGTCCTGTGCTGAAAAAAAAAAAAAATTCCAAATGAACAATAAATTGCCAAATTCAATACCAGTCTTGAATAATCACTGGTACTTCCATTGGCTTGAAATGTTACATTTATCATGTAACACGTTTCCATATATTTATGGCGACACCTGCAAGTTCGCTGTGGCATCCTATTGAGCTATTTCTAAATTGTTACCACCAATGCCATAATGTTTTGTTTCCTGTTGTTTTGTATTATGTTTTGATACCATGATAGGCGAGGGCCAACCTGTCCTGCTGCATCCCTCCTAGTACATAAATGGCATGCCTGCCTGAAGTGTTGAAAAGGGGGTTCTAAAAGAGAGAACATGCTCTTCTAGATTTCTGAAGGAATCCGGCAGAGCATGGCTTGAGATATGTGACTGTGATAACCAGGCACCCCATGTGGCCCATTGTATCATCTTAGTGCCTCGAGGCATGTAAGCTGTCTGGCTACTTTCACTTCCGGGGTGTTTAGTGTAGCACAATAGCAACGCGGCAGAAATTGAACCTGATAGCAGGCCTGGCTAAAGCAGCTCGCCAAAAGTGGCTTTGTGCAACCCTCTAGAGCTTTGTGGTGTTGTGGCCGGGGATCTCCATGCTCCCAAAAATGCTGATCCGGACTTCCCCTCACTGAAGGCTTCTCCTGGCAGACTGCGGTCAGCCCTGCAGCCTGTCTCTGCCTTTCTTGGCGCAACCTCGCATCTTTCAAGGTCATGGAGTGACCTTGTACGCATTTCATCTCGGTCCTCCCTGCCCATCCTCCATCTGGCTGGATGACTTCAATAATTTAGACCAGCACGGTCTTTCCTTTAGATCCTCCTTGCAGAATTGCCTTGGGTAGTTTTCACATCTCTTTTCTAGAAGAATCTTCAGAACCAGCTTATAAGCTCTTTGGAAAACCCTACCGGGAATTTTAATATGATTTTATTGAATTTATAGAATAAGCTGGGAAGTCTGAGTATCTTTATAGTGCCGAGTCTTTTCAACAAGATACATGAACACTTTCTCCACTTATTTAGGTTTTTCTTTATGTCTTTTAGTAAAACTTTATCATTTTTATTTTAGATCTTGCACATTTTTATTATATATAATACTGCATACATTTATTTTTAGGTGTTATATAGTTATAAGAATTTTGTAAATATATCATTTTTGTGATATCTTATAGTACCTCCTATAGACTAGAGGCAAAAATATAGTTGCCATTTGTTAATTTTATGTTTGACCTCCTGACTGAATGAATTCTGTGATTCTGGTAGCTTAGTCCAGATGGTCTGCTCAGCTATTTCAGGTACAGAATTCTGTTCTATGTAAAAACTGGGTGTTTGGTTTCTTCCTTTAGACCTTTATGTCCTATCTCTTTTCTTCATCATTGAATTGTCTAAGACTTCCATGGCAGCATAGATTAGTCAACATAGTTATCTTATTCTTCACATCATTAAAAACAATCCTAATTTCATCCCTAAGTATGATATTTGCTCGACATTCTAGCTGGCATTCTTTTTTTTCCCCTGATATCCATTGAGGTTTTATTTCTTTAGGTTTCTATCCCAATCAGCCACGTGGAAACCCAGTGTCACAGACCTGAGGGGTAGGGGCTGGGAGCTGCACCTGAGGGGTAGCTGCACCTTGCTCCTCCTCACAAGATCAGCAGGGGAAGAGCGGGGGTCAGGAGAGGCGGCTGAGGTACAGTGGCAGCAGCAATGGGGTGACAGCATCACAAGCCACTCTGTCCTCTCCCAGGCCTGGCTAAAGCTTGGGATGGACAGGAGGTAGGAGCCACCCCAGGCCTTCGCCCTCCCCTCCTCAGAGAGCCTCCTGGGGGGCTCAACACATTTCCTTCAGCAGGAGGCTGGGGCACACAGAGGCATGGGACAGAGGAAGTCACAGGAGACGCAGGGTGGTGGCACATGAAGGCAGGGGTGAGAGGTGTGGGCACAGGCGCAGCCGGAGCTTGGAGGCCAGGGGACACTCCACCCCATGCACACACAGGAGGAGCAAGGAAGCCACACGACACGCAGCAAGTTGGAGACACAGCGGGGTTACTTGACACTGTCACCTTCAGGGACAGGCACGACCCTGAGGAACTTGAGGCGCAGGCTGGGAAGAAGCGTCTCTGGGATGTCCTTGCTCAGCCTACGTCCTAGGGGCAGAGCGAAGGTAACCTCGCATTTGTGCAGGATCTTCAGGAAGCCCACCCTGACCGGAAAGCTGCTGTCACTCTCCTGGGTGACCACGACCACTGCGTCATGCAACTTTTCATCAAGGTGGACGTGGCAGTGGGGGCCTTCCGAGTCATGACCCGCCACGAGGTGGATATCGCGGGCCCTGGGTTTGTTGCCCTTGTTGGCTGCAGCCACGGATGCCCTCCCTTGCCACGGGGTGACCACATAGCTCTGCCAGACCCCATGTTCCAGGACACAAGTAGGAGCCTCGGGGGCGCACCTGGCCCTGGGCTGGGCAGGGACGACCATGGCCACAGTGGCGGTGACAGCCTGGGGTCAACGATGAGCTCGAGGAAGAGCACTGAGCTGGCATTCTTTAAGGAAAGAAAATTCCTTCTATTTCCAGCTCTGTAGGTATCGGTTGACAATCGGTGTTAAGTGTCGTGAAATAATTTTTATGCCTCTGTTGAGAATGATTATTCAATTTTTTCTCTTAGTCTATGTAACACTGTTTAAAGATGTTGAACAAACCTGACATTGCAGGGAATAAATTCTATTAGATTTTTCTCATTTAGGATAATAGTGCTTTTAGCTTACTTATAAACCCTTAAATTAGACAGGCAGTGCTTGTGAAAACTGACTGCTGCATGAGTCTCTCCGTATTCTGTTGTTCTATTTCTTTTGATGTCACCTTGGTCATTCTTTTCAGAGGTTTTATTGGAGATGATGTAGGGGAAACTATGGGTATTTGGAATATATTCGCACAGCTTTTTGGTTGACCTCATAGAGAATGACCAGGCACTATCCACTGGCTATTGGCGGCTGCCAAAAGTACTTTCCTACATGTTTGAGAAAGATTGAGGGACTAGGATCATATAGTTTATTTTTACGTATGGAAACATGGAAAATTACAGAGGATTCCATCAGGGCAGAGAAAATGTGCTGTCACAGAGTGGGACCATCCAGAATCCAGGATACAGACCAGAGGCTAAGGAACTTCCTGTTTCCATAACAACCAGAGATGGCTTCCCCATTATGCCAATAGAGCTTAAACCTCTAGGCCCCTTGCTTGCTTGGGCCCCTTTCATGCAAATGTGCTTATAATTTTTGCACTCTGATCCTGAAAGAGAGATCTCAGATAGCATAAGCTTTAGAGGTCCCCAAAGCGCATGAAGACTCAGACGTGGCTTTGCATGCCGGTTCCCAAGCCTGGACCTGGGGCTCTGTGAACTCTTCTGGAAACCCTGAGAATTCTCCCAGTTTGGCAATTAGAGTGGGTGACAGATTAAATTACCCTGTTGCCTCCCAGCTGGGAGAACTGTGACCTGACACGGGAGCCAGCCGGGTCACACGGAGGAGCGCTCGGCTATCTCGCTTCTCGCTCCGTGGGGCACGTGACCGAATTCATTATGAACGCTGAGCCAGTCTGGTTACCCTGATTGACACTAAGTGATTTCAGTCTGGGTCATATTTGTCTTCTCGGGGAAAACGAGCGCGGTGCAGCCGAGAGGTTATTTCCCTCCTCGGATGCAGGTGGGGCTGTCACTGAGGAGCTGTGCGCCCTGACGTCAAAATGGGACCCACGGGCTTTGCAGGACAGAAAATGACATCATGGGCCAAAACATGGTGTCAGCTTCGTTTTGTTTCTCCGTTCTCTTTCTGAGCTCTGACAGAGACGTCATTGGCCTGGAGTTCGCGAGGCTCTCGGGCGAGGTGAGGGAAGGTTTAGCTGGGCTTGTTTGTGTGCGCGAAACAGCGTCCAAGATACATTTGTTTGCCCTTGCGGTTCCTGTTGGTTATAATGTGGCTCCATTTTTTATTTATTAGGGCTTGAGTGCCTAATTAAAAGCCTCATAAAACATTGAACTTGCTATGGAATACAATTTTAAGCTCTTGGGATAAAATATGACTTGCTACAACTCTTAGTTTGATTTATAGTAGCAGAACGAAAAGTACTACCTAGGAGAAACTCCAACCTGAACTCCGGAAACCTCTCCCCGCCACGGCTAAGTGTGCAGGCAGTCCTGTGAGCAGCCTCATTTATGTTTCAATGCTATGGTAGGTTAATGATGAATTGTTTAAGAAATGCTTCAAAATAGTAACAAACAAGAACGGGATACTGTTCATCCAGAAACTTCAATTAGAATATTTAAATTAGATGGAAAAGGAATTCTGAATATATCAAATTGAGCTAGCATGGCTTCCAGTGAGTAGCTGCCCTGCCTCATAGGATTCCATTGCTATGGGTGGGGTAAAAAGTTAAATTTAATGAGTAGCTACACATTGATGGAAAGTTCTTCTGGACATGGGGGGTTAAGTGTTACAAAGGGGGTTGGGATTCTGGGGGTGGAGCTCGGTGGCAGATGATAAGTTTAGCATGCATAAAATTCTGGATTCAATTATTCCATCACTGGAAGGGGAGGGAAGGGTGGGAGGGGAAGGGAAGGGAAGAGAGGAAGGGAGGGAGGGAAGGGGAACAAATCTGGTCATAATACATGTACCAGAGTTCTTTCTTTACTGCTGGCATAGAAGAGGAAGGACCCTCTCGTAGGGTTCTCAAAGTGATGAATTCAAGGGTCAGAGTTTTCATTTAGACAACTGCTTATAGAAATGGTTCTTATTCCAGTCGAGTCAGGAGGATGGGAAGGCAGAGCTCCTCACGGCGCACTGCTAACCATAAAGGCCTAACTGGTGCATCTGCCCCTCCCTCCTGGACTTCGGCCTTCTCCAGGGTGAGGGGAGTGGATGGACTGGCTTCATAGGAGGCAGAGAAGTGACAGGGAGTGTCCACAACTGTGAGTCCATCTTATGAAAATATGGCTTCTTTTATATAGAGAAGTGAATAAAAAATGCATGTAAACAAGCTTTTTTATTTGAACATTAAATTTTATTGGTTCGGACCATGTGTTTTGTTACACTGGTGACTAATGCCTTTTAAAAATGAGGTTTCAAAATGCCATTCTGCTTTCGTAGCTGAGATAGAGAGCTTAGGGAACGGTGCTCTGGTGTGAACCTCTATAATAATAGCTGATGAGCAATAAGACACCTTATGTGCAAGGATGTTTTCTGAAGAACCTTCTAATAAACACATTTTTTTTGCAAAAAGTTATCTGTGTAGCTTTTTGTGGGGAATCTTTCCGACTGGACCTCGACGATCATCAGTTTGAAAATACTGGTGTGCAAGATAATGTTTCTTTCCCAATACCTTGGCTACTCTCTGCTTCCCTGTTTAATGGAGTCAGTATGAGAGTGTTTTATTTAAAAAATCTAGTTAAAAATAAATTTTATGAGATAAGGAGGAGGAACACTCTGGAAATGAAAATTCATAAGCATTCCAAAGTTGCTTAATGCAAAAGGAAAAAAATCATCTTCGTCTCGCACGGACTGTCTCACAAGCTTCTACTCATGCTTGGCCAGGAAGGTGCTTTGCACATGTTGCGTGAGCTCCAGGACATCAGCTGTTGGGACAGTGACAGTGGCTGCAGGGGTGCACTTGTTCATGTCACTGATAGGAGATGCAGCAGAGGCAACATAAATAAAGATAATTTTAAAAAGCAAAACACATTGTTGAAATCACGAGTGTACTGGAAATGAATATTTTTCCAACTTGGTGATTTTCCTGTACCAGGAAGTTTGGCGACGCTGGAGTGGGCGGCCACATTCACCTGACTCACCTGGGTTGGCCTTCTCGGGCTGCTCTGGCTTCACTGGAGAGTGGGCGTGTGCACATCGTCACAGCCCCTGAGAGCTCTGGACCCGAGCCACCAGGAAAACTACTCCACTTTTCAAATTTCACAAGGCCCTGGAGTCTTCAGGGTATGTAGACTGAAAAAAAATGACTAGGTCGTGTCAGTGTGATTCAAAACCAGCCTGGATTTCATGGGAAAGAGCGGAGCTTTGGCTCATCTCCAAATTTTGTAGGCTGATGTCATTCAGGACAATATTGATCTCCTCCAATTGTCCCTGAATCTGAGCTGAATTGAGCACAGCCCGGGTCTGTGTTTTGTCCAGAGATAAAACAAGAACAAAATTCGCGATTTATTGTACAGTAGGAAAGCTCAAGGACTTTTGAATGGTGACACCCTCAAGCTTGAATGCGGGCTTGTGAACCGCTAGCTCTGTACATCGGAGCCTGTTTACCTCAGTTTCTGCACTTTTGAGGGGGGAAAATCATACTTTCTTTCATGGGTACTGTGAGCATCATCAAGTAAGATAGTTTACAGAAATCATCTCCATGGCAGAAACTCCACGCACGTTCACCCTTGCCCCTCTGTGCTTCTGTGAGGGGCTGCTTTTCTGCTTGGATAAACAGAAACTTTCTAGAGCCACAGGCTCTTGACAGTTCTATTAACTTACAAAATATTGTCCGCAGTATTTCAGTGCTTGTAGGTGGTCAGGTCCTAAGGTCCCTGCGGTCCTCCATGGTGCAGATTTCACTTCTGGGCGGGTGGAGCCCAGGCTGGTAAGTCTCTGTGATGTGAGGTTCTACACTGAGGTCCCTTCCTCTTCTTTACGCCTCTATTTGTCTTCTGTCCTTTACCCCTGAGCTCCTCTGGAGAGAGGTTAGGGTTCCACAAGCCCAGGTATTCTGACCTCTTGCCTCAAAGGCTGTCGTATTAATTACAGTGTTCCAGTACAATTCCAGGCACAGCCCAACCAAGGAATAGCATTCAGGGAGGAGGCTTTTGAGAAGTGGGGTGTTCTCCAAAGCCCAAAATGCCGCCCTGCAGAGGTTGCTTATCCCGCCCAGACAATGGGTGGACACCGGCTAAGGGCTCATGCTGGCTCTACCACAGTACAAGAAGGAGATATCGGGAAACATAATTAGGGATGTGGACCTGATGAAGTTCAAGATCTTTCATTAACGCAATGCCCCTGCAGTGGGCATTTCCTCTCCCATGCCCCATGGCAACCACACTGCAGACGCCACTGTTTAAACCAGGGCACAGCTGGTGCAGGGCTTTGTGGAAGGCTTCTGGGAGTAGGTGACCCCTGAAACCATGTGGGAAGCAGGCTCACATCGCACTATCTTTGTGCAGTTCTGGGCAGAACACTCTGAACTTTCATTAGCTTCTCAGAACGTTAGAAACCACTTGCTGCTCGTGAACTGAATGTTCTCCTTGTACTCTGTGGGCGCCAGCAGGAATGCGGGCTCTCCAAGTCCTTTCTGGGCCTCTAGATAGATAAAATACCAGGGCAGAGGGTGCGTTCACCTTTCCTTGGAAGCCTACACCCAGTGACTCAGGGCCCAGCGAGGCGCTGCGAGACCTTTCTCCAACCACTGCTCTCTCTCGGTTGTTCAGTCACAGGTTGACCAACAGTCAACGAAAGGCAAACTATTCCCACCAGTTGGTACCAAGACACACTCTGGACTGTCCTTGGCCCCCTCAGCCCTCCTACTGAGGTGCAATCTCTGGGGTGCAGGACGTTGTCTGCTCTCTCATTAATGTACAGAGTGTGATGGCCTGGGGGGACTCCGTTCCTGTCTGTAGAACTGAAGTAAAGATTGACTAGTGATTCCTGCCCCCAGCTGGGTAGGGGGATTAGCCCACAGGAATAAGCACTCGAGAGCTAGGCCAAAGGCTCAGGCACTGCAGCTCAGAAGCTAGCAGCCCAGGGACAGGATAGGGTGATGGCACACCGAGGCCTTGGAGAGGTAGCACTTGGAGGAATGGCGGAAAGTAGACTGAGGGTCTCAGGGACAGAAGTGGCTTGGACAGGAGAAGAAGAGGAGGAAGGTGTGGTACAGAGCCAGCAGCTTAACTAGGCTGGGCCCCAAGTGCCTGGAAGATGGCAGCCAAACTGGGTGGGAAGGTGGGTGGAGGCCGCCCCAGCTCTGTACCCACCCAAAGGACAGCAGAACCACGGGCCTAGCTGCCACGCCTGGCCGGGCTGTGGAGCTACTCCTGGAGCCAGGGCTTGTGGCTTTCGGGGCCAAGGACTCATTCCAGGGCTACCTACTAAGGTCAGTGCTGTGGATGTCGTGCTGCTTGCAGCCCCAGTGGTCACCGCCTCGGTGGAAGGCACCGCTGCTGGTCATTCCACGTGCTCCTATGGACCAGCGTCACCGCAGCAGGGAGCCAATCTGTCATTACCGAGGCAGCTCATAAGTTCTTCCCAGGGGATTGCCTTTCAGCTCATAATATCGTCATTTATAAGTACTGTCTTCCCCTGGTAATGAAAAGAATTAGGGCAGTGTTACCAGATTTGAGATAGAATTTTCCACCCTCTTTCCACTCGATTCTCTTCACTTCCTTTCCCCAAATTTTCAACGTATCTGTCTCTAGCTGATCTGTGGTATTTTGGAGGTTATAACTCCTAACTACAGAGAGAATATTCGGGGTGGAGTAAGGAGAGGACAGTGACCACCAGGGGCCTCCATGAGGTGCAAATCACCTTTAAAAAGAAGTTTAACTCTTTTC
>PVKN010007161.1:0-27162 GCA_004027915.1 Capromys pilorides
GGTAAGTGATTATAATGGCCATGTTTATCATAATAGGCAGTTTATACCCATACATGATATATTTTAATCCCTCTTTTCCCAATCCCTTCTCGCTTCAGCCCCTCTTCCCCTCCCTATGTAGAAAGCTTTCTTTCCATCTTATCCTTTTTCTGTCATTTCTCTTTCCTTTTCTGTTTCTTCCTCCCCCATCCCCCACCCTAGTTCTTCTTTCCTTTTGAATAATTTCTTCCCATTTCACAGTATCTATTGTGTGTACAGCTGGGTCCTTATTTACTCTTTAGATTTCTCATGCCAGGGAGACAATGTGATGCTTACACATATGAGCTCTATTGATTTCACTTAAGAATATGGTCTCCAGTTACATTCACTTACCTAGAAGTGCCTCAAGTTCATCCTGCCTCTTTATGGCAGAGTAGTGCTTCATTAAAAGAAAGAAAGAAGGAAGGAAGGAAGGAAGGAAGGAAGGAAGGAAGGAAGGAAGGAAAGAAAGAAAGAAAGAAAGAAAGAAAGAAAGAAAGAAAGAAAGAAAGAAAGAGAAATCCTGCATCTCCTTTATCCATTTTTCAGTTGCTTGGCATCTGGGTTGTTCCCAAGACTTAGCTATGACAACTATGCTCCTGTGAACATGGGTGCACTTAGACGCTGGGCTGTGTCTTTAATTCTCCCAGGAAGATAACCAGAGGGGCAGAGCTGGGTCAAATGGGATCTCTAAGCCTAGTTTTTTGAAGAATCTCCATGCTGATTTCCACAGTGGCTGAGGCATTTTTTTTTACCCTAATAAAACATCACTGGGTTCCTGCGCGAGCCACAAGCATGAGTCCTGAGAGTCGCGCTTGCCTCCGAGGACCTCGCCGCTGGAAGGGGAGGGCCAGGTGTTGCCTCCACTACCCTGTCAGCCAGCGCCCACCGCTTCTCCTCCTCCATTTTCCTGGTGACGCTGCGAGGCTCAGCTTGGACCCGACTCGGCCAGTGCCCAGGCTGTGTGCCAGCAGAGGCGCTGTTCTTAGCTGGGCACTGGGGCTGCCCTCAGCGAACACAGGATGTCCTAAGAGGTATGACGGAGCCCAAAACCTCGCACGCACGGGGACGGGACATCCCAACGCACCTGTGCATCTGCCCCTGGCACCTCAAGGGCTTTGCCGGCTGGGGCATGAGACATCGGGAGAACTTCGACCACTGAGGCTTACTCAGTTCTTCCTGCCTAGCACCCCTGCCATTTTTTAAGCCCTCGAAAAAGGCTGCTTCTTTTTGTTGCCCACCGACAGTCCCTCTGCCCTCTGTTCACCTGCACCCAGGCACAATGAATTCCGTGCCATGCTGCCTTGGTATTAGGCCGGTGGTCTTGGTTGGTCTCTGCCTCACTGCGTTCCTCCCAGTGACTCTGGGACAGGTGAACAGCCTTCTCAGAGTGAGCCCTGGAGCGCTGCCCTGCTGGGCCTTGCTCGGAACGGAGTGTGTTTCGGGAAAGACAGTGACGTGTTAAGCTCAAGCACCTGTTATAAAGTAACAGTATCACTAAACTTTTCTTCTGGAGGGTTAAGAAAATAACTTTACAGGCCAAAAATTGGAGAAAAAGAAGGGCAACAAGGATAGGCAATATTTTGGCCCTAGCCCTTCAAGGTCAGTGAGCACTCAGGGCATAAGAGAACCTGTGCTGTAACATCCTGTAACTCAGTGGCTTCCCAAATTTTCTGCTCCAGGAGATTATGGGGTACAGAGGAAAGGGACTGAAGATATACAGTGTGCCTAAGGAGAGTCACCTAGAGAGAAAACATTCTCTCGGGCTTTCACAGAGAGCAAATTGGTCAAGCAATGACCATGACTCATCCAGACGGCTGACACTGAAAACAGTTCTACAAAGCACTGTACATGGTTTCAAAGTAAATCCTGAGGGGATTTGACTGCACTTGGTAGGTACAAAAGTTACATGTTTTGCTATATAGATCTTGCTTTAATTTGCCTTAACCACCCAGTGGAAAAGTTTAATCACAAGGCCTAAAATGTAAAGTTAGATTAGTATGCTGAGCTGTAAAACACTTAAATCAATAGCTTCCAACATTGCCAGTTTTGCCAATAACACACTGCAGTTATGGAACATTGGGTTATGTATACAACTACTTTCTCTTAGTTCAATGAGAAGAAATTTTTTTTGTACCAATAATGATTAGAAAAATTATCATGTCTACACCCAGTGCTCTGTATACAGGACAACAACAATATGCATTGTATCAAATACTGGAAATGTACCACTTAACGTGTTTTGAAACTGTCACACTGTTATTTCTTATTAAATGCAGTAAAAAAAAGAAAAGAAAAATTCAGAAGCGCTCAGCTGCACTCCAAGGAGGGGTTTTGCCTTGTGAGAAAATTGAAGGACCTTATGCAGTGGCCCAGAGGGCAATTCCTTAGGGGTCTGCAATGTCCTGTGCCCCTAGGAGGAGCCCTCACAGGACCGCTCTCCCAGCTGCTCTCTGCAGGCTCAGAACTGGTCCCGCTGTTTTTGAACTCTGTCACCCAAAACCAAAACTGGGAATTTGAGACAAAAGAAAGAAAAGGGCCAGAAATTCAGGGCCTGATGGAAGCTGCTAGCCCTGAGCAGCCTTCTGGGCAGGCTCACGGCCCCACACCAGGAGCAGCGTGGGCATCCCTGTGTGGAGTCTGCGGCTCCCCACAGTGCAGAGACACAAGCCACAAGAGCAGCTCAAATGTGCCCGCCGGGAGGGAGGGGCAGGAGACCCACGAGGCTCGGTCTCACCAGACTCCTGTTTATTATAGTTGGTTGGGTTCTACTTTACATGTTTCATGTTTTCTACAATTTTTACAGAGTATTTTATGATGCAATAAGGAAGACAGTAAAAAAAAAAAAAAAAAAGGATCATTAAGACCAGTGTTTAAAGAAGTAATGATGTGATCCTTTTTGGTTGGGAAAAAGCTAAAAGCATTGCAGACCTCTAAGGAATTGTCCTCTGGGTCACCGCATAAGGCCCTTCAATTTTCTCACAAGGCAAAACCTAACTGATAGTGGTAGTTTTACGCCTCATGGAAGTTTTGTGCTTTATTACTGCCTACGAAATCACTGTCATGAGTGGACCAGGCCCTTTGGGCTTCTCAGGCTTTGTTCCTACAAACACTGAACCCAGCCTAAGAGCAGAAGTCCTCAGACAATGCCCTGTTGAGACCCAGAGACACACGGGTTGCACCCAGCCCAGGGCCAGCAACCCTCCCTGAAGGCACCTCCTTCTTCTCCCCAACTCCTCATGGGAGGACCGTCTCCCCCCATCCTCCCAGGATTGGGCACACTTTGTGGCCAGAGCTCCAGTGAACAAGGCCTGTGGGACTAGCATCACAAGGCACTGGTCCTCTACTACCTCCTGTTCCCCTTTGCCTATGCTGTTCGGCCACGACGCTGACATCTGCTGGCTTGTCACCTGGCTGGCTGATGTCACCTAATGTCCCAGGACATCCCAGAGGCAACAAAGCCCCAGAAGTGTCCTGCAAGGGGTAGGGGAGCAAATGACAGGCCTTGTGCCTGACTGGATCATCCGGTCATGGCCACAAGCCTTGACTTCTTCCCAGTCTCCTGTCAGGGCCCTAAGGGCAGGAGGCCAGGCTTGGGGATGTGGTGGCCTTTGAGCCTCTGGAGAGCAAAGGCAGCGGCACCCTGCAGCGCTGGCAGTTGCATGCCAGTCTTCTTGTGTGCTTGGTGTCAGCCTGGCTCGCTAGGCACAGACACTGGCCTCTCCACTGCCACCCTGGGGCCCTCAAGCTCCCCATGAAACTCCATATGGCCGGGCCTTGCAGATTACAGGCTATGCTCTGTTCTGCTACCCAACCCTGGCTTCCCCATGGCCAGGGTCTCCAAAGTGACGGCCACGAGGCCCTGCCACCCACAGAGTTGTCTCCCCTTCCCAGGATCACTGCAGCCTTGCACAAAGCACCTGCACCCACCTGTGCCAGAAACATGACTTTGTTCATTCTGTCCTGGTATCAGGGAGTTTGTCTCAGCAATGACAGACAAAGAGACTAAGACAGAGCTTTGTACCAGAGAGGAGAGGCTGGTGCTATGACAATGCCTGACCACATGCTCCAGGAGCCTTTGTGGGACGAGTCTGGAATGGCGCAGAGAAGCTGGCTGAAAATGTGGGGCTGCAATGACCTAATCCATACTGCATGGGAGGTTCTGGTCAGAGCTCAGAAGAGCACGCTCAAGGTGGTCCTGGGAGTAGGGACGGCTCGGCTGCTGGACTCCCGATGACCTGGGTTACGCCTTGGCAGAATGCTTGTTTGCATTTTGCTCATGTCCAGAAAGTTTGCCTGAGACTGAGACTACGGGCGGCAGAGTAGTTAAGAAATTTCAAGGCTGTCAAATGTGGAGACAGTAACATGGCTATTACAGTGCTTTTAGCCAGATCTAGATTGAGAATCAAAAGCTAAGAGCCCAGCAGAGTGGTGTAAAATGCTCTGAGTTTAACCAAAAATGAAGCTTCACTAAAGCTGTGAACTACAAAGATAGGGCAGAGGAGAACTTGGTTGATGAGAAGGAAGAGGAACATAGGAAAGATGGCCAAGGGCATCACAAGAAGCAGCAGGACTCCTGCGGCCTCAAAATTGCAAAAGGAAAGACTTTGCTCTGAAATAAGCCCTAGAGCACCATGCTCCAGAGTGGCAGCCACACAGAGAATTTGTTCCTCAGAATTGGATTCAGAGAACTTAGCAATCCAGGCCTCGGCCCCTGTCGCCATGAGAGAGGAAAGCCTGGCTGCTGCTCCAGCTGGCAACAGACTTTGGTATCAACTGTGTGATGCCACATGGTGTTTCAGGTGTCTGCAGAATGGAAGAGTTGTGGAGTTAGAAGGCTTCCACTTAGATTTCAGAAGGTCTGGGAGGCCAGGCAGTGTGCCCCTGGGAGGGCAGTGTGTGGAACTGTGAGTGTGAAGCCGAATATTCAGTGGAGACCCCAGAAGTTTGGAGAGGCCAGGACCATGGATTCTCTGAGGAAAACTCAAGGAGCTAAGCTAAAAGGAAATCTATAGGCGCCACTACCACCAACAGTGCTCGGAGGGCAGAGCAACCCAGCCCTCCGCAGCTCACCTCTTGCCCCGGCTTGCCTTGGAGGCTGCACAAGCAACTGTAGTACTTGATGCTTGCCCTACTGGATTGTGGACTTGCTTTGGTCCCATTCCTATGTATCCCCTTGTTTGTAACTCAGTGAATGGAAATATCTATCTTGTACCATGGAATGCTAGAGATGTGTAACTTCCTTTTCATTTGTAGAGGGGTTCACAGCTGAGAGTAGGCCTTAAATCTCAAAGGAGACTTTGGACTTGGACTTTTCATCAATGCGACTTTGACAACTAGGACTTTGACAACTCTTAAGGATGGACAAACTGCCTTTGTACAAAGGGATATGCATGAATCTTTGGGGGCCCAGGGGCAGAATGTTATGGTTTATGCCTAGATGTCCTCTCAACACCTCACGCAGTCCTGGAGGTCTTTTTCAGAGGGTGTCATTCTGGGATTAAAGTCCTGTGATTAGAAAATCAGTCCACTGATTGTTTTAGCATAGTTCTGGCTAGGATTAAGGGTATGAGTGCCACATCCTAGGGCTAGTGACAGCCTGCATACAGTATAGGGGACAGAAGGAAGCTTGCCTTTCCTCTGCTTTGTTGCTGTGTGCTGCCTCCCTCAGCCATGAACAGCTGACCCCCAGCCACGTGCCACCCTACCTGAGAGCCTTCAGATTACCAACTGAACCCTCTATAAACTAGGAGCTAAATAAACCCTTGCCTCCTTTAACCATGGACATTGGGTACCCTGTCTCAGCCATGAGAGATAGGAGACCGAGACGCAGGGGCTGAGGTTTCGACCTTTCTGTCTAACCTCTGCCCAGCCCTTAGCAGTGACAGAAGGGGATGGATCTTGCCTGGACTTCAGCCTGGACCAGACCATGAAGCCAGCCGCCCCACCCCTGCTCTCCCGAGTACTTCCAAGCCTGAGGGCATCTACGGGAGGGGAAGGAGATATGGCGACTCCCTGCATATCTGCCATCCTGCCCTCTCCCGCGAGAAGCTGGGCCCATTTCCCTGACCCATGTCCCCAGGAGATTCACATGCAGTCCAGAGTCTTTAGAGGCCTCCTCCAAGGCGGTCCAAAGTAAACGGCCACTCAGCCACCCTAGTCTGTGGTTGAGATTCCAAGAGGGAGGTCAGGTTTGCTCAAGCCCTTCTTTCAGGCATTCTAGGCAGCTAAGTTAGGCAGTTAGTGAGCAACGGCCGGCAGGGAGGGGGAGGTGGCCCACACCCACAGAAGGCCAGGCTTCAAGATGAAGATGCAATGGCCAGGCTTGCGTCTCTCAAGGAATAAACAGCACATTGGAAATTAAACAGACTGCCTAGTGCACAGCCACAGACAGGCAGAGGATAAAGAGGGTGAGCTGGAAGGCAAGAGGCAGTGCGAGCACCAAGAGCTCAGAGAGCTGCTTCTTGGGCATGAGACAGCCTCGGAGACAGTGCACAACCGAGGCCTCCAGGGTTATTGATTTGTAACTCAAGGACACGAGAACAGAGACAGAGAAGAAAAGCATTTGCAATACGTTGCACAGGCGTTGCATTCAGGGAACATGGCTGGAATGACAGAGCTCAGACAAGACACACGCGAACCCAATTTAAACAACCTTCTCAGGGCAAAGCACACTGGCCAAAGCAAACACCCCAGGCAGTAACTTGCTCCTGACTCTGCTGAGTGTCGTCCAGCAGACTATACTCTAAACTCTAATCATGCATGCAAGAGATAGGAACCATCGTTTCCCAGGGTCCCTCCTTATCCCACCAGGGCCAGTCATTCCTTAGCCAGTGTCTCCCTGTAATCCCCCCTTTTTTGTTAGACTGAGCAAGTGGGGGAAAGTACATGGTAGAGGGGTGCAGGAAGGCTTCTGCATGGAGGGTCCATTGGAATGGCATACAGAGTGATCCTAAGACTGCAAGAGAGAACAGACAAAGAGTTACTCCAGTAGGTAAAAGACTCCAAATGCTAAGGCTGAGACCAGAGAGCTGAGGTTTAGGGTTTAGCCCATATAATTGAGATGATCCAAAGCAATGTTGCGAGCCTTCTTTTGCAGTTGGACCTGAGGTAGGCTCTGGAGTTCAGCAATGTTTCTGTGCAAATGTGTACGAAAGGCACCATGGAGAAGGTATCGAGTCTCCTCCAAGACTCAGAATGGCCGGAAGTGTTAGGAGCAGTGCACCCCGAGCGATCCTCAGCATCACAGCTACGCCCGCCGCACGGCCACGGGGTTCGTTGGTCTGCGCTGAGCCAGTGGACAGCAGCCTTGGAGATATCCAGTCTTTGTAGAATTTCTTCATCGATATTAGCTTGAGTCAAGACGCTTAAGGTAACATTTTGGAAATAGCCAATCATGGTTTGGACCCAGTGAGTCACAGCATCTGCTGCGACCACAGCTGTGGTTGCCAATGTAGCAGCTGTACGAACAGCAGTAATTAGAACACCCAGAATAGGTGGCTGTCTAATACGTTCAAGTGTTGAGGTCATCTGTTCAGAAGCAGAATTTCCCATCCATAATCTTGAGTGAATTGGTGGGGAGCCACGTTTTGGCTTGTTAACGCGTGTGACATTTAATTGAAGGTATTATTATTTGTAACACCCAGGGCTAACCAATTGGCATAGCCAGGTGCAGAAATATTGAGTGCTTTCAAGGGTCTCTAATGATGAGGAATTAGGTTGTGTTCCGTTATCTCCAGTCTTGACTAAGGAGGGCTATAATATACAGACAAGAAATGCAGATCCTAACATGGTTAGAACCATCATGAGAGATCAAGTCTCAGTTTATCTATATATTGGTAATCACCAATTCTAATAACGTGAGGGCAAAAGCGAACAGCAAAGCACCAGAAGGATTTCCTGACAGGGGAAAAATAAGTGCCTGAGGACAGGCATAGCAAGGCCCCGCATGCCCACGGGTTCACGAAGAAAAGCCGCACCATTTACGCCAATACATAAAGGCAAAGCACGATTTCGGGTAGAATTAAACACAAACACCATCCGATTATGAGGCCTCCAATTTTCTAGGGTTAGGTTATCAGCAAGAGGAACCACAGAGAGCTAGGTGGGCTAGCAGGGAGCCCGCCTGAAATTAGCCCCGAGCCCCCAGGTCACACCACCAGGGCTGGGAGTGGACACACCAGCTGCCATCAGCAGCACGTGCGGCCATGTGTGGTGGGGATTTTCTTCTAAGAAACAGCACACGTGGGGAATGGGCACGACCACTGGGACAGCCAGGGTGGCTGTAGCTCCTCCACAGTCCCTTAGGGGGTCAAGAGATGGCAGCGAAGCTCTTCCTGTGTGTGCGGCTTCATTAGAGGGAAAGGGCAGTTTGGGATCTTTCCGCATAATTATGTCAGCAGTAGAGGCAGAGCTAGGAGTCCAGTAAATCACATCCCTTGTACTTGAGCAAACTCAGAAAGATACGGAGTCTTTTTACCCTTTGAAGAGGTGATTTTGAAAGTTTCCCTCCATGAGTGGCTTCCTCCGTCATTGCCAGAAGCTCTCTGCAGAAGTGGAGTCCGGAGTTCTGCATTGCCCCCCTTGGTGCCACCCGGTGCAGAAGGGCAGTCGCTGTGGAAGGCCAAGGAGAGTCTCCAGCCCTGCTGCTGCCGTGCTCCCCACCGGGCCAGCGCTGGCTGAGCAGCTGTGCTTGTCATCCTGCTGGTTGGTCACTGTTTGACCCACATTGTATCCACCTCAAGAATTTGCTCTACAGAACCCTATTGGAGAAATGGCCTCTGGGGCAACCCTCCCTCTTTCAGGAACACACACACACACACACACACACACACACAGAGGAGCTATCTGTTAATAAATATTTTCTGGGGCTGGGGAGATAGCTCAGTAGAATAAGCACTTGCCTGGCAAGCGCAAGGACCTGAGTTCGATCCCCGGTTCTGCCAAATAAATAACTAAATAAATATTCTACTCTTTATCTCTGTTGAAATTCATTCGTTGATATTCAGGGGACACAAATTCAGCACATCTGACATTCTGACATTCAATAGGCTGAGTGTTGTCATCTCGATCACAGAGAGGTAAATTTGAATGGTGAAGAGAGGCGCATTGGCCATGCGTGCCTGGGTGCTTCGACTTCTGAGTGTGAGGCCTGTGAGGCACAGACCCTCCCGGTGCCCAGCCCTCCCCATGGGTAAGTTCTCAGCAAGTTCCAGCACAGGGCCTGCAAAGTGTGCAGCTGCTCCAGGCAGGAGTTCTGCTCGGGGTGGAGGAGCCTCCTCAAGCGGGGGCGGGACTCCTCCGGGGAGAGAAGGGTGCAGCTGGCCAGCAGTTCCGACCGCGACTTGCCTGGGGACGCTGCCAACATCTGCGCACGGCATTGGCTGCACTGTGGTATTGTGTATGCGGAGGCCAGGGCGCTCAAGAAGCCCCGAGCAGTCCCCACGGCCAGGAATTCAGGTCAGCCTGTAGCTGTAGGGGCTAACCGCGTGCCTCCTGGGGCTGGAAGTGCACCTAACTGCCATGCCGAAGGCCGTCAGCCTCCCTGGCCGGAGCACAGGCTGAGAAGCAGCCTCAGCACCTTGCAGAGAGAATGCCTCGGGCTGCCCGGGAGGGTCCCGCAGGGACAGAGGACACCGTGGACTCGGGCCGCGAACAAGGGCCGCCTGGAGCAGAGACACCAGGCCTGGTACGCTCTGCCACGATTTTAGAAATCAGAATCTTGCGTGTGACAAGCAGATGGTCACAAGCCGATCGATGTGCCAGGTGTTTTAATGAGTCCCAAGTCAGGGGCATTCCTAGAATTACCTAGGAAACTGCTTCACGCTGTGCAGAGCCTCAGGTGAAAGCCCTGAAAGACTGCTCCGCATTAGCATGACAAAGAACCAACCACCTGGTCCCCAGTGCGCTGCTTAGCGCTAGACAGGTGACATCCCAGTCCGCTCTTTGTTCCTCTCGGAACCTCCCAGACCCCCTCGCCCCGGCTTGTAACCAAGCAGCAAGAGTTTACGCTCAAAATAGATGCTGTTTGTAGTTTTTCACCCCAATTACCCTGGAAATTTCTCCAACGGTTTCCTTATACAACAGACAACGAACTCCATCACCGCCCCCGCTGGCCTGCTCCTTAAAGGGATAATGAGCCTGTATCTGTCAACCGCCCTCTCCTGATTACTGTTTATTAAGCATCAGCACGCAGCCGAGCCTGTGTTTTCCCTCAGCCTTTTTTATCTCTAATGTGTGTGTGCTGTGCATATTATGATAGGCAAATGCCAATTTACGCTCCTGGCACAGACCTGCCTGGAGAGCGGAGGGGGAGGGGAGCGGAGGCAGCGGAAACGCCAGGATGGTGCGGGCGAGCGAGCTGAAAACCGGTCTGGTGGCAAGTTCCCCGGAACAGGGCCGGTGTGTGGGCTCCCCTGCCACCACAGCAGCTCATACAAGTCACTTCTCAGACGGGCAAGTCTCTGCAGGTTCCCACACACCTGCGGTCATATCCCCTGAAGACCGGAGGCAAAGGGTCTCCAGGACTTGGCCCCTTCCTGAGTCCCTGAGAGAGTCCCCAGGAGCACTTTCCCTGGACATCTGGACCCCAGCGCACTCTGTGACTCCAGATCACCAGTGCCCGCCTCAGCCATGGAGCAGAACCAAGATTTTGAGACATTCCATGGGGAAGGACAGGACCATTTACATTTTTAGCTCCTTGGAACAGGAGGACTTGAGAAGGAACGCTCGCAGCTGGCTGCGGAGAGGCGGGGCCGCTCTCAGCTGGCTTCGGAAAGTTGATATTGCTGATGTAAGGGCAGCTGAGCAGAGCTGAGCGGGTAGGAGGAGGGGTAGGAGCACTCCGCAAGGACGACAGTCCCCACGTTTGTCACATTGCTAGTGAAGGAAGGGGACTCTGGAGCTCCAGCAGTCTGCAGGCACCTTAGAAACTTCGAGAAGGCCATCCTCATCAGACCTGAGGGAGAGGTCGGGGCCAGGGCATCGCTGCCCTCCCCGGGCTTTGCAGAAGTCCAGCTGTACCCTCCCTGAGGCCCAGCGGGGTCCTCTCCAAGGTTCACCTCTTGGTTGTTGCCCAGGCCCTTGGATTTGGCATTACACATAGAGCTAAGGTTTATGCAATTAAATCTGAAGCAGCGACATTTTGATTTCAAGGCAGAGAAAATTTCATTTTAGACCGAGTGCATATAATTCTGGCTTTTGAGAGGTGATATGGTGATGGAGCTAATGCACAAAGGAGGACAGCAACAAGAGCGTCTCCAGGCTCCCAAAAACTCGGCCGAAACAGGAAGTGCCCAGTGTTTCATGGATGTTTCAGATGTTATCTGTAGACAAAAGTATTTGGAGCCCAAACAAATTTTCCTCCCTTGGAATCTGCATCATGTGTCCAAAAGACGCCTGGATTCCCGCCCTCCAGAAAAGTGAGAAGCATGGCCCTGTTGTGTGCATTCCCAAGCTTGGCCTCCAGGAGCTGTTCAAGCAAGATCTTGGAATGTCCAGTGTCCGCAACCCACACTCGCAGTGTGCCTCCAACACTTCTACTCCTTGCATCCTCGGGAGGCATGCACCGTGGCTTAGTCTGTCTCCTGGGGCCGGGGGGATAAATGGCTTTCTTTCTTCATTCTAAAATTATTAGGATTAGGGATAAAACAATAGAGCCGGGTGGGCAGAGGACTGTGGGTGCAACGGAGTCTGCAGTCCTGTCCTCAGACCAGCGCCCTTAGGGGTGCTGTGGCCTTGTCATCCTGGCTTACCACTGCCCTTAGGGGTGCAGGAGGGAGGGAAGGGTTCGCAGCCCATTCTGGGGGCTCTCACAGCTCCCCGAGGAGGCCGCCATGCCTGCCAGGAGCTGGGCTTGCACAAACGTCCCTGCCCTGCAGCTGGCAGAGGCTCTGAAGGACAAAGCAGACCGGGAAGCCAAACCAGCCAGCCCCAGGGGAGGGGTGCAGGGCTCGGAGTGTGGTTTTCTGGCTGCACAGAAGACATGGAGGAGAGGACATTGTTCCCCGGTCTGCTGCTGGCCAAGAGAAGAGCAGCACTTGGGTCCTGCTAGCTAGGAAGAGATAAGCTGGCTGGAGAGCCGGCTCCAGCCGCAGCACGCTGGCTTCTGTGGCCTTGTCATCCCGGCAGTGGCGTGGAAGCTCCTGTCAGGTGGAGCGGAGGATAGGCTTGAGCAGCAGGGGCGCACCTCAGCCGCCCCACCAGGTGTGCACCGGGTGTGAGAGCGTGCACAGAATGCCGGGCTGGAAGGCTGGCTGTCCCCAGCTTACCCGTGCACCATACTGATATGGCTGCTGATTGGTTGATCGGTGTGGGCTAAGCCAGTCAGGCACCAACTTCCCTTGCCGGGGAGGGGACACGGTCAGCATGCCACCAGTGGTGGTGGCACTTCCGTAAGGACACAATGGGTACATTTTTTCAAGCCTATGGTACACGGTAAGCAGGTGACAGTCTCACAGTCATCCACCACACATAAGCTGTGGCGATTGTACAGTGTTAGCCAACTGTGTTTGTCCCTTGGCTTTTTATGTCCCTCTGATCGGCTCCTATACATTAATGAATGAAAACAGTATTGTGCCTTTCAAAAACAATATCGAGGCTTGGTAGTGTTCATGGGAGCCACGGTTCGCTCTTGTGGAACCAAAGTCCAGGCTTTGGAGCGCTGTTCCTTTCCATGTGGCCACGTAACTCCGCACCAGTGGGAAGGGCCAGCTTAGTGGGGCTTGGTTCTGCAGTGCAGTGTGTGGCCTGGGCTGCTGTCCACGCATCACAGAGATTGCAGTGGGGAAAATGTACACAAGTTACAAAGCCTAGAGAAGGAGCCATCCGAAGGTGGGTCAGGACGGGCTGTGTTATGCTTGCTAGGAAAGAAGGACAAGATCTCTGGGGACAACAACCGCAGGCTTGTCTGCTCTTGCCACACTTCCTGTGGGCGGCGGAAGCACTCTACTTCTACCCCTCCACAGGCTGGACTGACAAAGGGACTTCCAACTGGAAAGCCTGTTGTCACTGCAGCCAGAAAGAGCATGCTCCAGCTTCCAGCCTGAGCCCCGCCCCCCGCCACTCCTTTGATCAGGCCTGTGGCCACACACATGGCTCCCACAGAAGCAAGAAAAAGATTTGAGGGATAAGGGTGGAGTCTTGGCCTTGTGGGGAGGTGAGGACTGCAAGGATCTTTGAACACCATCTGCTACAGCTTAGATCTAAAATGACGCCCAAAGGCCTCATGAGTGTGGAAGGTGAATGGATCGAGGGCACTCTGTACTCAGCCAGGGATCTGCCGTTGAGGTCGTAGCTGCACGTGCTGTTAGGAGACGAGGACTGGTGGGAAGAGGAGGGTCGCTGATGGCACAACCTAGAGGGACATCTCCTTGCTGGCTCCTTCCTCCGCCTCCACTTCTTGGCTGCCCATGGCGTGAGCTGCAGTCCTCTGCCCAGGCCCTCCCCCGACACTGTTCCTGGCTTAAAGCCAGCCAGCCATGGACTGAAGCTGCGACCCTCAAGTAGGTCTTTCCTCCTCTACGTTGCCAATGTTGAGCATCTTGTTTCAGTGGTGAGAGTGTGGTGAAGACTCTGCTCCACCCAATGATTCCACGCTTAGCCTTTGGCAAGAACACTCAACCTCTCCATGGGGCTGTGGACTGAGAAGGGATAGTATGGGAGTAACTCCATGATGTGAAACACTGATGCTGGCTTCTTCCTCTAAACACCCCTGTCTGGGCCACAGTGACACTGTGAATCCATTGGCCTGTGCTGATCTAAAGAAGAAGAGAATTTCCTACCTCAGAACCTGTAGAGAAGAATGAAATATCCTACCGCAGGTCCCCTAGTGAAGAACTGACTCTCCTGCTTCAAATTCTGTGTGAATGAACGAAACATCTGATCAACTACCAATGGGTAGGAATGGATTCTCCCATCTCTCAGCCCTACTGGAGAAGAAAGAACTGTTCTACATGAATACCACTGAGAAAAGATGGATTTTCCAACTTGAGTGACTATGGCCTCTCTTACTTCAGATCCTGTGGAGAGCATGGACTGTCCTACCTCAAAATAGGCTCATCTACCTAAGTACTTATGGAAAACAAAGGACTCTCTTAACTGAGATCCCATGAAGAAAAAGGATTCTCTTATCTGAGTACCTCTAGGGAAAATGAATTCTTTATTATTAGCTCCAGCAGGTAAGATTTGAATCTTCTGCTTCAGACCCCATGGAGGAAGTGAATTTTCAGGCCCTAGTACCTGTGGGAGAAAGAATCAATTCTTCTATCTCAGATATGTTGAAAGTGTGAACTATCTACTTCATATCTTTTAAAGAATAATGGACTCTCCATCCTGATACATGTGGGGAAAGATGAATTCTTCTACTCAGAGTGAACTTCTCTATCTCAAGTCTTAAGAGGAAGAGTGATCTCTCCTTCATCAGAACTTGTGGAGAGGAATGGACTCTCCTACCTCAAACATTTTGAGGAAGCTGGATTCTCCTACCTCAGTAGTTCTTGGGAACATTGAAATTTTCTTACATTATGGTCAGTGGACAAAATAGATTTATTCTGTTACCTCAGTATCTGGAGGGCGGAATAGATTCCCCACCCTCAGATTCTGTGAAGAATAATGAACTCTCTTAGATCATGTAGGGAAGAACGTTGTCTCCTATCTCAGTATCTTTGAGACAGAATGGAAAGTAGACCTTAGATTCTGTGAGAAACACTATACTTTTCTACCCCACTATCACTCCTTCTTCAGATCTTATAGCAAAAGACAGGATTTTCTACCTCAGATTTTATGCAGAAAACTGGATTTCTCTACCCCACTGTCTATGATGAAAAAGTGACATATATTCCATAGGGAAAAATGAGGTCAGATCTTGTGGAGAGGAATGGATTCTGCTACTTCATTGTCTCTGGGAAAAAAGGGCTCTACTATCTCAGCTCTAGTGGAGAAGAATGGACTCTGATATTTTTGATCCTTTGAAGAAGAATGTGTTGTCCTAACTCATCACGGGAAAGAGCATGGTAGATACTCTACCAAAAAGCCTTGAGAAAGAGTGAAAATTCCTGTTTTATTACCAAGGTAGAAGAATAGAAGCTGTTTTGATAGACCCTGGGGAAAAAAAGAACTCTACTATTTCAGATTCTGTCCTAAAAATGGGTTCTCCTACATTAGTATCAATATTAAGAATGATCTCTATGATTTCAGATCCTATGGGGAAGAATAGTGCTTAGCTGTGGTGGGAATGGATTTGCAACCTCAGGCCCTGTGCTGGAATACACACACACACACACACACACACATACACACACACACACACACACACACACACACACACACACACACCAAAAGTGGAGGACTATCCTAACTCAATCATTGGTAAAGAATAAGTTCTCTAGCCTTAGATATTTCAGATATGATGAAAGTGTGAACAATCTACCCCATATCTTATAAAGAATAATGGGCTCTTTTAATGATTAATGGACTTCCACACATTAGATCTTAAGAAGAGTAATAGACTCTCCTAATATACGTCTTGTAGAAAAGATTATTAACAATTATTGTAGTAACAATGAGGAAGAGAAGAGTGTCCTATTTCAAATCCTATGGTGGATAAACTCTTCTACCTTGGGTCATGAAATGAACACTCGCACATCAATAATCATGGGTAAAGATGAACTCTCCAACCCTCTATAGAAGAATAGACTCTCATCCCTGTATCTGTGTGGGAGAAAGGCCTCCTCAATATCAAAATCTCTGAAGAAACCTGATGTTTCCTACTTCAGAGCCTTTATAATAACTGACTCTCCAACAGTACTACCCTTGAGAACAATGGTGCCCACTACCCCAGGTTATATGTGGAAGAAGAGCTAACTTACACTGAAGATCCTATGGGTGAGAATTACTCTCATATACTGGCACGTGAGGAAAAATGGATTCTCCATGTCACACTATAAAAATGAGTAAACTCTCTTGCATCAGAGCCTCTATGGAAATGGACTCTTCTGCATTATAGCTTTTCAGAAGAACAGATTGCCCAACCATAGTATCTTTGGAGAAAAATGGAGTCCACTATTTTAGATTTGTGAGAAAATATTAGGTCCCTTGCCTCAGATACAGTGAAAAAGAAAACATTCTACTACCTCATGTTCTATAGGGGCTAATGGAGTCCCCTACCTAAATAACTCTGAGGAAATGTGGAATGTCATACTTAAGACTATATTCCATATCTCCAGTACCTATAAGTGCCTATGAGTCCAATCATGGCCCTGCAGAGATAAATAGATTCTCTTATCTCAGACTCTGAATTCCCCTATCAAAGCACATGGTGGAAAGAATAGAGATAACCTCAGTCTCTTCAGGGAAGATTGGCATGTCCTAACTCAGAGCTTATAGAAAGAATGGAATCACCTTCATCATTACCAGTTTAGAAGCATGGAATCTCCCCTCTCAGTGCTGGAGTAAAGAATGGACTTTATTACCTCAGTTCCGGTAAAAAAGAATAAACTCCCCTATGACAAATCCTTCACACAAAAAAAGACTCTGCTATCTCAATTCCTCAGTTCTCTGAAGAGGGAACTGTCTATAATCAGTACTTATGGGAAGAATGTACTACCCCAGCCCAGTATACGTGCAGATAGTAGATTGTCCTACCCCTGTCCCCATGAAATGGGTTCTCCTATCTCAGCTACTTAACAGAAGAATGGAATCTCCTAACTCAAATCTTGTGGAGGATAAATGGATTTGCCTTCTGCAGATCCTGTGGAAAAGAAAGACTCTGGCTTCAGAAATGGTGGAAAATATTCGACTCAACTAACTTAGTTTCTTTCTTTCTTTCTTTCTTTCTTTCTTTCTTTCTTTCTTTCTTTCTTTTTTCAAGACCAGAATTCGAACTCATGAGCTTGCACTTGCCAGGCAAGCATTTGTGCCACGGAGCTATCTCTCTGTTCCCTACTAACTCAGTTTCTATGGGGGGAAATGGACAGAGTATCCTGCCCTAGATTTTTGTGTGAGAGAAGGTTCTATTATTTCATACCCTGTGCAAGAGAATGGTCTCTCCTACCTCACTACCTATGAGAAAGAATGGACTAACATACTTCAGATAATGCAAGAAAGGTCAGTCTTCCCACCTCAATAATCATGAGGTAGAAGAACCTCTCCAAGTTCAGAAGTTTTCTGCTATTGTAATGCCTATGGGGTTTAATGAACCCAGATCCTATGGAATCTTCTTTCAAAATCTAGTCAGCAGAGTTCATCTTCACGGATTCTGAGATTTCCTCAGATTCTGTGGAAAAAAATGTATTCTACTACCATGGATTCTATAATGAGAAATGGAGTATCCCACTTCTGACTGTATGGGGAAGAGCAGACTTACATATCACTGCTGTTGAAGACTAATGCTCACTTTTACCACCAATACTGTAGTGAACAATGGAATTCCTTGCCTCATTCCCTGTGGAGGAAGAACTCATATGCTATGGAATATAATAGATTCACATACATCAGTACCTACTGAGGAAAATGTTTTCCTTACCTTAGATGCTCTGTGAAAGTATATCGTCTTCTTCCTCAGATAGGTAGAGAAGAATAGAACCTTCTATGTAAGATACTATGCAAAAAATACTCCTACTAAGTACCTTCTTGGAAACATACATTATGCTAACTCAACACCTAGGGAAAATAATGGGTTCTTTGATGTTAATATGTATCAGAATCAATAGTCCTTTCTGGGTAGTCTAATGTGGAAAAGAAGAGTCTTCTACCTCAGAATCTGTGAAGATGAACTCTACTGACTAGATTTTGAAAGAAGAGTGTTTTATCCTACCTTTGTACTTGTCTAAAGAAATGAGCTCTTCTAATCAGAATGGGTTATTCACTTCAGATACTATTAAGGAAAATAGTCTTTTCTATCTCACACTCTTTGGAGAAGAATGGGCTTATACTACTTCACATCATGTTTTAAACAATGTGTTCTCCTACCTCAGTACTTGTGAAGAATTGACTTCTTACCTCAAATCCATATGGTAGAATAGAGTACCTGCTTTAGATACTGTGGAGAACTATGGACTCTCCTTCCTCAGGAGTCAGTACTTAGGATAAATAATAATTTATATTACCTAGTACCTGAGGTGAAATGTGGACTCACTAATCTCAGTTAGTATAAGAAAGAATGTGTGGTAAGCTTGCCATGAGATCCTGTGGAATTAATAGAATTTCCTACTTCAGATCTTTTGTAGATAATGAACTCTTCTACCTCACTGCATGTGAGGAAAATGGATTATTTATGTCAGGCCTGAGGTGAAGACTGGATTCTCCTACCTAATCGGTTATGAGAAAAAGTAAACCTTCCAACATCAGATCTTATGAGTAAAAGTAGATGCTTCCACCCCACTGTGGGGGAAGAATGGGCTCTCCTACCTCAGACTGTGTGTAGAACAGTGAACTCTTCTATCACAGTTCCTATGCAGAAAAATGGACTCTAACTCTTCAGATACTGTGAGCAATAAACCTGCCTAGCTCAATACCTGTGTGAAGTCTGGATTAATGTACCCTAGACCCTTTGGATAAAAATGAATTCTTTACCTTTAGATCCTGTGGGAAAAGAAAATCTCTCTTTGCTGTCTTGTGAGAAGAAATATGGGTCTTGGGCACAGTCACATAAGCTTAGGTACTGTCAATGGCTTTCATTCTGTTTTTGCAGTGCCTGGGAATGTGGTGGACTTTCCAGAGGTAGCTGGATCTAGAGTGTGTGGGGCTGGGGTCAAGAGCGTATAATTACTAAAACAGTCCACTCATGGGTTTGGCACAGTTGTGGCTAAGGATGAGCAATGTGAGTGCTACATGAGCCCTAGGGCAGGCTGCCTAGGGCTCGTAACATATGAGGAACAGCGAGAGCGCGAATACACCCTCCCCTGCCTGCCTGCCTGCCTGCCTGCCTGCTGTGGACTGTTTCTCCTCAAGGTCCCCTGTCAGCACCCTACCTTGGAGCCAGGATGGTCTGAAACCTCTAGGAGCCATATAAGCCTGCCTTCCTTTAATTTTGAGTGTTGGGTGTTTTGTTTCAGCAATAAGAAAAGTGACCAGGACCATTCATGAGAGCACTCAGTGCCCATGGCAGAGTGATGTGCTGTAAGCATTACCCATGATGCCATCCTGTCCTGGAAGCCACAGGAGTCAGGTGCTGGGTCTAAAGTGAAGTATTCTCCTTAAACAGAGCCATCGTGGGCCTGGCCCATTCAGCAAGCACCAAGAGGTTGCCCATCCACTGCTGCTGGCAAGCTCATTCCTGAGGATGGAAGTGTGAGGAAAGTTGCCAAAAGAAATTTCAGCAGTCCTGAAAATGGCACCAGTTCCCGCTGACTCATCTGGGGATTTTAGGAAATTTCCTCAGGGACTGCACATAACCTCGCTTAGCTGTTGTCACTCAGCACCATATAAACGGCAGTGCTAGGTCCAAAACCTCAAAGCCCACGGGATTCTCTGTTGTCTTCAACAATCAAGAATCAGAAGGGAACAGAAAAAAAAATTTTCTCCAAATATCTTTTATTTCTTTGGCTCTCCAAGAGCTAAGTGCTTGGTACAGGTACCTTGGACAGACACTGGCACCTCCTGAAGACAGTACCCCAGCTGTTTCTTCTGGTGTCACCTTCTAATCATAGTGAAACAGCTTTGGAGAAAAGAATTTTGGAGATGAAGGGTGCTAAAATTCACATGGCAAGAATGTACCCGATACTACTAAATTGCACACTTAAAAATGGTGTCAGTGGTAAATTGCACACTATGTATATTTTACAATAAAAAAAAACGTGAAAACATAAATCCTGAGCTCTGAAGACCCCAGCTAGCGCTGAGTGTGTGTGTTTCATTTCAGTGCAGCATGCAGGGCTCCTAACTGTGTGGTTTGGGATAAATTTTTGAGCTTCATTTTTGCAGCTATATAGCAAGACTAAGAAGTACTCAGTCTACTAGGCTGTGGGAGCAATAACATAAAACACACATGAGTCTGCTCTGGTAGCTGCAAATTGTGCACAAATGTTATCGTGTCATTAGAAAGCTACGGCCACGCAGCCCGCTCCTCTGACTAGCACAAGACCACCAGTCTCTCCTGGCACCTCCACGCAAGTGTCTGGCTTCTGGCTTCAGTGTAATGATGACATCAGAGACTGGCCTGGAAGCCAGTCAGCCCACAAGAGCACTGCGTGCAGGTGGGGGCCACCAAGCTCGGGGACAGCAGCCCATGGTCCTAAGAGCTGACCATCCAGATGTGGCTCAGAAAGGATGCAGGTCCAAGAGCCAGAAATGTGAATCACCTTTTATGCTGCATGGCATAAGCGTATGAAATTATCACTGCATCCATAAAATGTCTGCAGGTTTCATGCACCAACTAAAGTTTTAAAGAAGAAAAATGTGTTTCTAATGTCTTTGGTCTGGTTTTCCACATAAATATCCACATACAGGAGGTGTTAAGGGTTCCAGCCTCAGTACCCAACTTGAGATCTCATGGACTCAACACTAATAAAGGCATAGTTGACCAAGGCAGCAGGCAGTGGGAGGAAAGGGTGAGGCGGATCTGTGTTCTGGGGCAGGGCCTTCCCTCGTAGCAGCTGGCTGCAAGGCAGAAGGCTGCCTGGCGATAAGGACGCCCCACATAGGGTGCTGCAGGACCTCCTGGGGTGAGGAAGGGGCGAGGACAGAGCTGCAGGGAAAAACCCCACAGCGCTGAGCTGCCAAGTGCAGGAGCGGGTGGAGTGTGTGGGGTGAGGGTGCGGGGGCCACACCAAGCTTCACTTCTCCTCTTTCTGAACTGCAGGTGGCACAGTCATGGCAGTGCCCGAGCTCCAGCATGCCTCCGCCTCTCTCTGAACCAGCCAGAGACTCTGTGGGTCACTTCCAAAGCGCCCCAGCCCAGGACTGCAGTGCCCTGGCCCATGCTGGGATCCCGAGTGCCTGGCAGCCGCTGTCCCTGGAATCAACAGGACAGCAGCTGCTGAGATTCCTGCACACGGGCTGCAGCACCACGTCCTCAGCAGCAGCAGAAGGCAGGGTTGTTTTCCTTCCCTGACTTTGTACCCTTCCAGGCTGGATACCTGGGACCCCACCAGCCAGCCCGTGATGCGCAGGAGGGACCCAGAGGACAGAGTCGGTGCGAGCAGGGGTAGCTGGCCTGCAGGTGTTGCCTAGTCACGTGACCTCTGCATAGCCTACAAAGTGGCAGGGGAGGAGGGAGGGTTTTTAGTGCCAAGGGCCCTGACAGTGCCTAGAGGCACATTCCTACGGAAAGCCCGAGCCACAGGGAACCTGCCCAGGCAGCCTGGCTCCACCTCTGTCCTCAGCACCATGGGCGCCACGAGTTTGGATGCTGAATCACCTATGCAGAGCAAATTCCACTGCAGCTGGGGCGCCAAACCCCTGCCCCCGGGCCTGCCGGCTCAGATAGGCACCAGGTGCGCACGTGGCGCGGGGCAGGAGCGTGTCAGGTGTGCGTGTGTGGTGCGCATGACATGTGGAAGGTGGGCTCAGGGTGGCGGTCAAGGCCTCAGAGGAAAGTGCCTTCAGCTCACCCAGGTCAGCCTGCGGCATGCTCCACCCACCCAGCGCACCTGCCGACTGTAGGCCCGCTTGCTCCTGTCACCGATTTCCACACTCGAGCCAGGGAAGATTTGTTGTGCCCTTGGCCACTTGAGGAGCAGAGGCTCAGCCCGAGTGAGCAGCGCCCCGGGTCGTGCAGCTGCACGCCTGGACACCAGCTGCACCCACGGCGTGCCCTGAAATGCACGCTATTGTTCACACATGCTTGAGGCACAGGAGACTGTGCTGAGCCCGGGTCTCCCTGTGAGACAGACTTCAGAGTGGGCAGGGAGGGACCCCGGGGACCCTGCTCCAGAGGCACAGCCAAAGACACACATGGGGAAGATGAGGAGATGGACGGACAGATGGAAGTGGAGACAGCAAGGGAGGCAACGAGAACCACGTCCTCCCTGAGGTCCACATGGTCCTGAAGCCACCATCTGGTAACAGATAGAAAGTGGCCTCATGAGGGGCAGAAAGGGGCATGGGATGCTGAGGGGCTGCTCCCTGGTGGTCAGCAGCACACATGTGCCAGGCCTTGAAGTGGCCTCTACCAGGAGGGACCTAGATCTCCAGGATGGCGCCCTGGGAGGGCCTGTGCTCACCTGATGGTACCTGGAGGAAGCACGCGCTCTGTCCAGCCTCCGGCGAGAATGTAGCCCCCTAGCTTCCAGTGGTACTGACAACTTCAACCTGGGGCTGAACAGTGTTTTCAAGGGGCTTGCCACTAAACCATGTGCACAGGAAGCGTGCTTTCGCTCAGACCAAGACCTGGTACAGTCCTGAAAGTGGCTCACAGCACCGAGCCGGACCCGCAGGCCAAGCAGCAGAAGGGAACCCTCAGCTTCCGGAGGAGCCCTGGGCTTGGAGATTCTGGGGGTGGCTGGCCAGGGTGGCCTCTCTGCTGCAATGCGGATCTTGTGCCACTGTTGCTGTGGCCTCCCTCGCTGACAATGAGATAGGGACCTCGCTCTAGACTGGGCAGTGCCCAGCTCCACACAATCCAGAGCTCACAGGGAGACCAGCAGGGCCACACGCCACTCTTTCAGGAACAGAGCTATGGTCTCCACAGAGGCAGGCCTGGCCGGAGGAGAACCCTGGGGAAAGCGGGCAAGAGAGTTCAGAGCTATGCGTGGCATCTGAAAGCAGACCTCCCGGGCCCTCCTCCCAGCAACCTCGGGAGCCACGTACTTTACAGCTAGCAAGCTCCATCTCGCCCCTTTGTGGTCTCCTCCCCTCTGTCACCTCCTGGTCTGTTCTCAGGCGTAGGGAGAAGGTGGCCCTGCTGAAGATGTGGGTCCCCACACAGGAACACCAGGAAGGTCACTCCTACGCTCTCGCGACTTGCCTCCCTCCCTAACTACAGGGCAAGGCTGATGCGCTGACTTTCAGGTCTCATGCTAAGACTTGGTGCCTCGCTACTCCCCTCCAGGCCCAAGCCCCTACTCCTCCCTGCCACTGGCCAGGAAGGTGGCATGGCTTCTTCCTCAGGCCTCGCACTCCAGTGCCTCTGATGCTAATTTTTGGAACTTGCCAGCTCGTTTTTATGCTTGTTCTGTGATGTGGCAATGGCTTCAAGTCATAATGGCCTGAGCAGCCCAGGAAATATTTGCCTGTCCCCTGGGTGGCTGGCTGGCAGGGACTGCAGGAACCGATGCCCAGCTCTGTGCAAGGCACCCAGCACGTAGCTCTCCCTGCACAGTGCCAGGAGCCTGGCAGAGGCCACGGCTGCAGGCCAGGGCTTGGGCTCTGCATTTGGAAATGTATTAGAGTTTTTATTCTCTAAACAATGACAGCAAAGACCTGGAACACCCTTCTTTTCATAGTCACCATCAAGCGTGGTCAGCACTCTACCCCCTCAGGATGTTCTGGAGCTAGAAACTCTCTCTGGAGCTCCGGGCTCTGGAAGGCAGGATGGATCTGTCTTGGGCTCAGTCGCCGTTTCTAGACGTTTCTGCTGGTAGCTATCAGCAGATCATGCCTTGCGCCAGCCACACCTAGCGGAACCTCGGGCTAAACTCTGGAACCCATTCTTCTGCATCACTGCAGCTGTCAGTTCTCAGGCCCACAGCCCCCTCTCAGAGCCGCATCCCCAAATCGGGACAGGAAAGCCTTATCTTCGGTCTCTGCTGCAGCTCACAAGAGCGATACCGGGTGAGGGGCACATCCATGAGCGGTTCCAGGACAGACACAGGTCACAGCCAGGCTGTCACCCACAGTGCTGAACAGGGACCAAGTGTAATCGGAGCAGAAGGGCCTGCAGGCTTATGGCAGGGCGTTGTGGCCTGAGATGTTTGCATCCACTCCTGGGCTCTGTGTCATGACAGAAGTGAGCCTGGCGGAGGGTATCACTGGACTGAGGGCCCCGGCAGGTGCTCGGGCTGCCCTGAGGCCCCGCCTTGGGTTATTTTTTCCTCTCCTCTCCTTCCCAATTTAGAACAAGTACCGGGGATAAAGAAGAGAAGAAAGGCAGCTCCGCCGGGACCTCCCCCTGCAGGAATGCTTCTGGCCAGGCTGCAGGCGGGAGTTTGTCGCCAGGCGCCCAGGGCCCGGGAGCTGAGCCGTCCCACCCTGTCCTGGAGCCCCTCCTGCCTCACCCTTAACTAAGGCAGAGCTGTGCAGGCTGGGCTCAGAAAGGAACAGGTGTTCCCAGACTTGTAGAACTCAAGCAAAATTCAGAGGCCAGTGAGAGGCGGGCTGTCCCCGCTGCCCCCGGCCATCACCCACACTCCTCTGTCAGCTGCGTGGTTCTGCAGGCCCAGGGAACCAGGCCAAACAGCCATCCTGTTACCAGAACTGCACACGTGGATGCCCTGCCCACCCTGCAGGCTGCCAGGAGCCGGGGGATCTGTTCTGTGAGAACCACCGAGTCAGCTGCTGAGGGGGGACCTCAGGTCACCCAGTCACGCCCACGGATTCCCTGTGCAGCCTGCGCTTGCACCAGGCATGGCTGCACCTGGCGTCTCTCCAGCACGGTGCTCTTCCTTACCAGGTTTCACGCTGCATGCAGGACCCGGGTGCCAGCGCTATTCCTTCATTCCCGGGACTCTCAACCCACTCCCAGGAGAGTGGCCCTGCGTGCCCCGCTGCTCCCTCCAAGGTGTCCCCTGAAGTCACCCCTTCCCCGCTCTGCATCGGCTGGCCTCGGGGCCAGGTGTCCCCTGTGGTCCTCAGCCCTGTGCAATCTGGCTGGTGTTTATGCCACACAAGGGTGGGACCTCCATTTCAGATTTGAGAGACGCAATGCGTAGACCACAGTGCACCCAGAGGCCAAGGCTGGCCTAGCATCCCCGCATCTCGGCCCCGGGCAGTCTCTCCTTGGTAGATCCAGCTGAGGCCGCAGGGCCAGGCTCCTCCCTCCTGGATTCTTCTATCTTCTATCTCTTCTTCCAAGAGACAATACTTCTCTTAGGATAGGCTCAGGGGACAAGTGGAAGTAAACCCTGAGGCAGGAACAACTCCCCCGAGTCCTGCTGTGGCCGTGCTGCTGCTCACTTACAGGTGATCTCCAATCATAGTCATGACTTTCTCCCTTCCCAGCTATCACATTCAGTTTTCTTTGCTGTCAAAGTAAATGCAAGAAAATTACTCAACTCATTAACATATTTCAAGCAACTATTATACTGTATTTAATTTGGGGTCCCAATATATGCTAAAATAAGGAACTGCTTTCCCACAATATGCCCCCAAATTACTTCTGTGGTCTGTAACCGGAAGCCCTCTGTCTGAACCCGAACTGCTTCTGGGACCATCCTGTTGCGCTTCTGGTGGCCAGGGGACTCTCACGTGCCATTTGTGCCCATGCTGTGTCGGCGTCGCAGAATGAGCACTAGCATTTCTTTCTATGAACTGTGAGGAAAGAGGGGTATCCGACCTGCTACGAAGGAATTTTGCAAACTGGATGTAATTTGAAGGTACCCTAAGCTTCTTCGCAGAGCCCCTGTAATTATGTGCACTCATCAGCTTCCCTCCAGTTTCCCGACAGCCTCCACTGAGTCACACTGGAGAACCCGAGCCCAGCGCAGCAGCCCTGACATAACTTCCAGGTGCGCTAATTTGACAGGCACGCGGAGGTGCTCCAAGGAAGCCCGCATTAAAGAAAACAACATTCAAATACAAAGGTTAGTAGGTGATTTGAGGTGGGTTGAGGTGAAACTAGGGACCTCTTTTCTGAGCACGCGGACTGCTCTGCAGCGCCTGGGACACGTGGACCTGTCGCTGGACTCCCGCGGTCACGTGGCGCTCCAGGCAGGCGTGTCTGCGTTCCCCTGCTGCACGAGCTCAGCTCCCACCAGGCTCCGGCACTGCGTGGGGTGAGGGTTGCCCGGGCCTCCCGGCCTCCTGCTCTCCTGGCTCCCTCCTCCTGCCACATGGCCTCCCTCTGACCGAGCACGCGAGCCCCACCCTTCGCGCCCCGGCAGGAGTCCTGCCTGCCCCGAGCTTGCCTTCCCGGCAAGCCAGCCCTGCCACATCCGCCCTCGTTCCTGCTAGGGTCTGTTCCAGTTTTGCAATTCTACTCATGTCATCCCCCAAGCCTTTCATTCTCCTAACTTTCCAGCAAAAGAGACCTTATGAGAAATCTTGTTTATCTTAACTAAATATCTCAATTAAAACATTCCATTCCAGAAGCAAGACGCAGAAGTTGGCACCTTCACCGCTGCTGGCACGAGCTGCAGAAACAAGGAGCTGCTTCCTGCTACTCTCCCTGCGGGGGCGCCCGTGTCCTCCCTCCAGGACAGGGGCCAGCAACTCCCACAGGGCGAGCCACAACAGCACAGCTGGGCGCTGCCTCGGGGACCCCAGGTGCCCCCAGGGGTTCATAGGACAAGCCCCGTGTTTGTCTACAGCTGGGGAGGTGCTGGGGATCACCCTGGGCACCGGGCACCTAAGCCACATCCTCCAAGCTCTCTGGGGACTGCGCTCAGCCGCTGGCCCGCAGTGGCAGCAACAGCAGACATGCATGAAGGCAGCGCGTGCTGAGCCTCCTCCACAGGCTGGTGATATTTGTGGTGCGGGCACAGGCCCGCGTGCTTCAGCAAAGACTCAGCTGGGAGAGCCGTTCCTCAGCAGTCGGGGACAGCAGCGCGACTGCACCCGAGAGGTCCCCCTCGTCTGAGCAGTCCTTCTGCTCTGGCCTACACAGGTTCTGTAGGTGGGTGTCAGGGCTGCCACTTCTTCAGCTCCAGCGGGAAGAGGCGCCCATTGCAGTGGCCCCGGATGTGGTATGGATGACAGGAGGACGTGGAACGTGGTGCTGCTCAGAGTGCTGAGGAGGAGGCAGGAGGAAAACCAGCTCACGCTGTAGCTTCCCAGGTGGCGGGGACCCCAAGGCACTGCAGGCCAGAGAGGCCACAAGCCACCCTACTAAGATGAACGGAGATGTCAGATTAGATAGGAATGCTGGTCACGTGGTGAGGGTGTGACCCAGAGCTCCAGGACAGAGAAGAAAAGGGGTTCTGAGCGAGGAGAGACAGGGAAAGGATCTTCCCAGAAGCGGAGAAAGGGAAGGAATCTCCACTCCCTTTCCTGGAGATGTGGTCATCAGGGTTGGGCATCCTGAGGACAACAGGATGGGTGGACAGGGGTGGC
>PVKN010007162.1:0-27147 GCA_004027915.1 Capromys pilorides
TGGGGTCACTCCTTGTTAATTTCTGATCTCCACCTTGAAAAGAGGTAGCAGTTCTGGTCATGCTCATAATGCCATGGGTTTTCAGAACTCCTTTGTACTGAAGACATGCCTTTCCTACCTCTGCAGTTCCCAAATACCACTGATGCAGCATAATCCATCCTTAATCATCGCTTCAAGGGCTTTCTCTAAGATTCTAAGATTTTTGTGTCTTATTGATGAGTGCCTACAACACAAGACTAACCCAAGTTATGCAGGAAAATGTGAGTAATCACCCAGTTTCCAGTCATGTTAAATTTAACATCTGTAATTGTATAAACACAAAGCAGCACATATTCCATCCATGTCTTCTCTTAAGCTCTTTAGCCCATAATTAACTTCATTCTAGAATGTGATCTCTTTTCCATTTTGACCAAACTTCTGTGCTCTGGACTGAACTGTCCTCCCAAAATGCACATCCACCTGAAACTGGTGAATGTGACCTGACTTGTAAATTATTTGGCCTTTATAGATGTAACCAAGGTAAGATAAATTCATGCTGGGTTAGATTGGTCCCTACACCCAGTGAGTGGTGTGCTTAAAAGAAGAGGGAAATTTGGAGACACAGAGACACAAAATGGAGATGGTCATGTGGAAGCAAACTAGACTGAGGCAGCTACAAGTTAAACACCTTTGATTGCCAATATTCCAAGAGCCAGGAGCCTCAGGAAAGAGCCAGCCTTGCTCACACCTGGCTTTTAGACTTCTGGTCTCAAGAATTATGAGAAAACAAATCTGTTAAGACACCAAACTTGTGGCAATTTGTATGCCAGTCCTGAGGAAACTAATATGCATTCTACAGACTGCCAACAGGGGGAAGAATGGGCAAGTGTACTCAGTGAGTTCCTCTCAGGAGGTGATGATAGATATCACACTACTTGGGAGGCTTCTTCTTGGAGGTGCAGTGGTCTAACTTGTCACATGATTAACATGACACATCAGTTGGAGGCCGAGAGGACACTGACGAAAAGACATATAGATATTATGGAACAGCAGGGTCAACCAGCCAGAGGAAAGAGTCACTGCTACTCCTTGAGCACTGCAGACAGTATGAGAGCAATTGGTGAGGGTGCTAAAAGCAGGACGATGGTGAGGAGGCTGCTGCCCTGGCTCAGATGACAGTAACTCTAGCCCAGCACAGGACAGTTGCAGAGGAGTGGACCGGGGCTGATGGATGATTGTGAAGAGGTCTCAAGCCTGGATGGTTGTTATGAGGACAGAAATCACTCACCATATGGTACAGCTGTTTTGGTCTCATTCACTGTTGGGTTTTGTTTTTGTTTTTTTCAACTCTTCTCCATCTGTGTTCTCAAGTGGGAAATCGAAGATGTTTTCTTTCATCTTACAGATGGCGAAACTGAGGTTCTGTGCAGCGGCTATTTGCTGAAGAGCGACAGGGGAGTTGCATCTCCTCCCCTGGCACTTGTGGAGGTGTAGGTGGCAATGCTCTGACCATGACATGCTCATCTCAACTGTGTATACAGGGTCAGGTGGTGGACTGAGCAGCCAGTGTACTCCCTGAGTTTCTCTCAGGAGGTGGTGATAGGTATCAGCACTCCTTGGGTGGCTTCTTCTACTCAAATAAACAGTCATATGACACAATGTCTGAAAGCCCAGAATATTTCCTTTCTCCTTTGGCCCAGTGCCCTGCCTATTGCAAACTTGGAGCCCTTAGAGACACCCAGCACTTTACTTGCCTACACCTTGGTCTCTAGCACCAGGACCCATGGAGCATTGTGAGCTCACCACAACCCACCTGCTTGGCACCAGCTATCTGGAGAGGCTGGACCTTTTTATGCCAAAGAAAATCCAGTGACTGGCCAGCATCCTGGACTTCCTCCAACGTACTAGCTCAGCACTCGACCCACCTGGAGTTTCTGTCTCTGCCAGGAGTCTGTTGCTTCCACTGATCTGAGAGGATTCTGAATAATGTTTACCCTTATCAAGCAGGAAGTTATATTTCCCATGGATCATAAGTTTTTTTCCAAATAGCCAGTTAACCAGCAACAGTGCAGGGAATAAAAGAGAATCTGTACCTTCCTGCCCTACAGAAATCTACATATTCTTTGGGGTCCACTTGATTGGTCATCTGCTCTCTGACTCCTTACCCAAATTCTATAAAAACTCCCCAACCACCTGTTTATTGACATTCCCATAGCAAATGTGCATGATGTTGTGATAGCCGCTGTTGTCTGGGAAGTAAATAGATTCTACCTTCAAAGCCAGGACTGATGGGTGAGTTGTGATTGCCTGATACCTGCCTTGAGGAAAATGCTATAGCCACAACCAGTATAGCAGGTAGGCCTCCATCACCAATCAGGAAAGACAGTTGCAGCATGTTATGACCCAGTCACAAAGCCATTACCTGTTAACCCAGGATGCTGTGCTGTGTCACCCTCAATTACTTTGCCTGCTTCCCATAATATGGAGAGAGAACTCTGCTTGCTCATCTATGTATTTCCAAAACTTTACATAGAGCTTGGTACTTAGTGGGTGCCTACAGAATATTTTGTTCAATGAGTTATTGGTTCGAAGACTCCACAATCCTTCCCACAGAGCAAGAAGATGCAGTAGACCTCATCATAGACAAGCCTCACTGTTCGCTCTAGCTGTGCCTCCCTGAACCCATCACATAGGGAAATCATTCCTTTTCTGGGCACTTGGGGTCTCTGCTGTGATGTCATTCGTGACATTTTGCTTCACAGTGTCTTTTTATGTGATTTATCTGTATCTCTACATCAATAACTTGAAATAAGTGGGGTTCACACTCTGTCCAGCACATTGGCACCCATTAGAATCTCTTAGCTTGAAGTAATTCCTGGTTAAATGAAGGAATATTTCATCTACTGACTCTCCAGTTGTTATTTGCTTTTCTATTTTTAAACATCATTTGTCCAGATTAAAAACAGCTAGTAAAAGGATGACAGTGTTACATAAATATTTTTGATGTCTTCTTCTCTGATTCAGTGAAGTTTAAGGTGGAATTTCCACAATCAGACCCTTGTCCTTGATAGAGTTGCTGCTTCCTCTCTTCTCTTGCACACATTCATTCATTCAGCTAGTGTCTCAATTACTCTTCTCTCCTTGCTGCGACAAATACCTGACACCCAAAATGAAGGAAGGAAAGTTTTATTTAGCTCACAGTGGAAGTTTCAGTTCATACTCAGCTGGCTCCAAGGCAGAGTGGCACATGGCACAGAAAGATCTTGCATGGAGGTGGCAAAGAGCAGGAGAGCAAAAAGAGTGATGGCAATGGCAACAGAGGGCAAGTCTGTCTCCCTTGTGTTGCATTCAGGCTGTCCACCCTAGGCTGGGTGTAGCACTCACACCCATAATCCCAGCAACACCCACACCCATAATCCCAGTGGATCATGAGTTAATCATAAACTCTAGAAGTCTGCCCCATGACTGCATGAGGCTTTGGGAGGATAACTAGACACAAACTGTAACAGCTAATCATCATTTTTACAGTGAAATACTTAATAAAAACAAGTTGACATCATTTGGAGGGAACATTGAACATTAGAATTAGACATTGAATATTAGACTATAACTGTAGTTTAATATTATAGTAACTAATTTATGTTTATATGAGTTCTTAGACAAAACCAGCCATAAATGGAGGAAGAATTATTGGACAGGTTCATAAGACTTCAAATTCTTTACCACTGGATATGCAGCCCTTCAAGTACTTATCAGCATCTACAGGCTGGGAGTGAAGTTCAGTGGTACAGTGCTTGTCTAGCGTACATGAGGTCCTGACATGAGGTCAATCCCAGGACTGAAAAACAAAAATACTGACCTAGAATATTCCTTGGCATTGCCAATGATACAAACAAAATAGAAAGCATGTCCCATGTCTTCCAAGCACTTATCTTTGCAGTTATCTAGAACTTTAAACATTTCCACTGGCCGTCAACCTCTTGGTTGTATCCTACATAGCAAAAGCAGATTCTCTCAAAATGTAGAGCATAACCCTACAGACATGAGAACTTAAAATATATACACAACATTGTATACATTAGAAAACTTAAATTTTCCAAAACATATTGCACATCCATTTTTAAAAACACTCGCTGTAACTCACCTCCTCTCCTGGAGGTCTCCTGTGTACTGTTGATCTCAGGTACACAGCCCTAAGTTTTGAAGCACACTCACACCGAAAGGCCTAACTCCATTCTTGCTACAAAACTTGGTAGGGCTGTTGTTTTCAGTTTGTTGGCCTTAGGGGGCTTGCCAGGTAGCTCAGTTGATTAAAGCATATGCTTAGGCAAAGTCACTCAGGTCGGTTCCATCCCTTCCTCCACATGGAGCGTGAGACCTGCCCTTAAGGAAGTCTGAGCCAGAAAAAAAAAAATCTTCACTTCATTGGCCTGTGTACTTATTGTGTTTCCACTTGGTGTTTTCATAAGCACTGCTGTGGAAAAGCTACTGACTGCTGTTTCTCTTGTGCTTTTCTCTGACTCGTTTCCTTTAGCCCAGCTCACTTACTGGATGAGCCCCATGGATATGTGACTTGTGCAGTCACACAAGATGCTGTACAGCCCACTAGGGCCTTACATTTACTGTGCTGATGCTATCTTGAAATCTGTGATAAGTTTGTCTTTGGAGTTGTGTTTTGCAAGTGTTGTTTGATGAGTCCCTGCACTTGTATGGGACTGTTATGGTTTGTCTTTGGCTACCCCCCACAAAGCCTCATGTGGTTATGGGGGCCAGGCTTTTCAGAAGACAACAAAAGCAGCAGAGCAAAAAGAGGAGGAGCAAGCCTCTTTTCTTCCCTGTATGCAGGCTACTCACCCTAGGGCAAGTGTAGCACTCACAACCCAAGTCCCAGCACTAGACAATAAACTAACCACAAACTCTAGATTCAGCCACCTCTGAAAGACAGAAACAGAAGACAGCTGTTTGTTGGCCACCTCATTTCTATGTGTCACTAGTGGTTCACTCTTAGTGGCACTGATTTGGCTCTAATGCCAATTCATGGGTACCTAGGCAGCTAGTGCTGCTCATGTTGCAAAGCCATACAACTATTGCTAGTTGTTAATGGTGTATCTTGAAAGTGGAGGAAGGAATTTGGAGTTGGGGGCTAGTGCAGAAGGTGAGAATTCAGACTTTCTGGGAGGTGCCCTGACCCCATGACTTTCTGTATTATCTTGGACCAGATGCAGAACCTTCCCTGTGCTCTAGTGCCCTGATTCTGTCTGTGTCCTGGCATTGGAAGGATCAGTATAAGTCCTGCCTAGATATGAGGGCTCTGAAAGGTCAGAAGGTGAGAGATGTGCTGGAGGAATACAAAGTGAGCCACCCATCCTTGCTTCCTTTCAGCCCTTCTCTACTGTTCAACATCTGCTTTCTAAAAACCTTTGCATCACCCATCTCCCTGTCCCACCCATCCAATGGCTCAGTCGAGATGCATACAGGTTTCTCTCTCATACTCTGATCTACCCCTCATACAAAGTCACCGCCAAGTTTCCAAAGGGCTCCTTTCTGCTAATGGATGCTCCCTTGCCACCCAGCTTCTTCTCGCCTTGCCCTGCAGAGACTATGTTCACTGACTGCATGAAGTACACCTTAGAGCCACGCCTGAAAGGACAGACTTGGCCTCCTTCTTAGTGCCCTTGAGAACATAACTCTGAGACGTCTCCCTCCTCCTTGAGCCTCCCACTCCTCTGCTGCTAGAATGCTGCTCACTTAGGTGGGTGAACTAGCTCAGCGGTCTAAAGTGCCTGCTTAGGCAAGCTTAGGCAGCCATAGGGACCGCAGTTCAATCCCCAACACCAAATGCTGTGCCAGCGCCACCCCCAGGGCAGGCTGAGCCAGCCATAACATAAAGAAAAAAAGAAAGAAAAGGAAGGGAGGGAGGGAGGGAGGAAAGGAAAGGAAAGGAAAGGAAAGGAAAGGAAAGGAAAGGAAAGGAAAGGAAAGGGAAAGAAAGCAAGCAAGCAAGCAAGCTTCTCACTCTTAAGCTTTCCTCCTGCTTCTCCGGTTCCTCTGCGCCCCTCCTTTCTGCACAGCCCACCACTGTCCACCTGGTCTGGAGCAAGCTCCATCTTCCTGCCACACCAGGCATTCTCCCTAGGTAACTGGACTAGATTGGATCCTGCCATGACAACCCCTAAGTCTTCTCCTGTAGTCCAGAGTACTTGCTGATACTGAGATCCCAGAGGTCACATCTTGATGGCACACAAGCATCTCAAACATGTATCCAAAGATCAGTATATGATTTCCCCCCAAAGCTTCTATCTTGGCTCATTTGCTGTGAACAAAAGTGCACTAGACATTTTTAATTTCCTTTCCCCTGAATCACCCCTCTGGATGAGGGTCTAACTGCAAGGAGATAAATTGAGAAATAACATCTGACCTAGGTCCTCATGGGACCACTCCACTTTAAAATATATCCTCTTGTGTCATGACAGGACCATGCTCTATTCTTAGGCCTTTATCAGCTTCTAGCATACTCTATAAGTGATTCATTAATGATGCTTATCTTTATGGTCTGTATCCTCACTAGCAGGTAAGACCACAGTGCCAATTTTGTCATCTGTTTTGCTCACTGATATATGTCAAATGTTCCAAATAGTGCACAGAAAGCTCCTTAATACTGGGAATGAAGAAGTGACTACATAAACCGCCATGGCCTCTTCTCTGCATCCTTTATTAGATAGACACCACATCATCCAAGACACTTCTTCATTCTTCTCTAAGTCCCACTCACCTAGCAGCCTTTCTCCCACTTCCATCAATGAGTGTTTGTCAAATGAGTAAGGTTTGGACACAAGACATTGTAACCTCATCTCAGGTGACAGTTCCTGACAATGTCTCTGGTTTTAGTTGCACCTCTAAATTTCTGACACCTTGAACTTTAAGGACTATGCATTGCTGTATAAGTTCACTTGGTTCTGCTACAACAACAATAACAAAAAAAAAATACAAAGCGGATATCATGGCTTGTATCGTGATGCCCCTCCAAAACCTCTTATTTGAGTACATTGAGCTTTTCAGAGATGCCTGGATCTAGGATACAATACTGAAATTAATGATATGTGCTATTGGATTAGTTAGCCAATTAGTTTATCACAGTTCTGGATGTGGACAATGGAAAGGCCCACCTTGGGTGTGGGTATAACCTGCATGGGATAAAATGGAGAAAGAGGCTTGCTACTCACTGCCTCCTATCTTTCCTGCTATGGACTGTTTCTCCCCTGAATGCTCCTCTACCATGTGCCCTGCCTTGGAGCTAGCTGACTACAGACTGAAACATCAGCTATCTGTAAGCCAAATGAAATCTTTCCTCCTTTAACTTGTGGGTGTCAGGTATTTTGTCCCATCAATGAAAAAAATAACTAAGACACTGAGTAATTTACAAAGCACAAACATTTATTCCCTTATAGTTCTGGAGTCTGGGAAGTCCAAGGTGCAGGAACCATCATCTAGCAAGAGCTTTCTTGCTCAAGATTAAACCAATCAAATCGAGCCACACACACACACACACACACACACACACACACACACACACACACACACACTTCCTTTGTATTTTTGGTGATGGTTGAACCAGTCTTGGTGTTAGGCTGCCTCTTGAACTTTTTCAGAACTCTTTGCAAATGACTCAACTTCAGATAGCCGCTTTGCTTCAGCATATCACAATAGAGCCCAGCCATCCAGCACCCCTCTACTTTCCTAAAGTCCCCTGCAAGCCCCTGCCTTTCCACTATGCAAGGCTCTATGAACTGAGAGTTACAGGATAAGTTCTGTATAGCATATCTACACTTTCTCAGACTCTTGAGCACATTTGATCCCTTTGCCAGAGTTCTCCAAGGATACTGAGCCCCATATGCCCTCAGACATATACATTCCTGGTTTCCTCCTCTTTTTCTTCGCGCTTCCCGACCAGTGCATCTGAGGACGTCTTCCAGCGGCTGTTGTACTAAAATCTTTGTCTCTGCATTTGCTTCTAGAAAAACCAAAACTAAGATTATTGCACTATCATTTTATTTTAAGTGTTGCTTTTCCAAAATTGCTGATAGTTGATTCTTTACGTTTTTATTTAGTGGATTGTACTACATATAAAATTCATAAGTTATGTACATTTGGTCAATGACTTATTGCAGAGTGAATGAGTACCCAAGTCAAGAAATAAAGTAATGCTGGTTTCCTACAAGTCTCTCTCTTGCTTTTTTCTCTCTTATCCTTCTCCCTTCTCTAGCTACTATCCTGACTGCTAACACTATCCATAGCTTTATCTGCCCTTGAGCTTCATATGAATTTATTCTTTCAATATGTATTCTTTTTCAGTCTGACTGCTTTCACTCAACATCACATATGTATGATTCAGCCATGAAACTGCTATCATGTATTTTGTACCATATTCTGGTGACATGGACCACAGTGAACTAACATTCTACTGTTGACAGCCATTCAGGACCATTACAAAAGTGCTGCTGTGGATGTGGACTTTTTTGCTTTGTGTACACAGTTCTGTAGGCTGCATGTACCAAGATGGTCTTGTTGTGGATATGGGGACACTTATGATAGCAGGTGAGAGAAAAGACTTCTCAGCATAGAAACCTTCCTGGATGCATATAACATGGTACCACCAGGCAGTTGAGTTCTTAATGTTTCCACATTATGAACAGTGCACAATAAGGATACATATTCATGCCTAATGACTGCCATAGCAAATTAATATGAATGGAAATTTATCTGTGCACAGTTCTGCAGATTTGAAGTCCGAAATCAATGCCAGCAGCATTGGTTTGTTCTGGAGGCTCTGAGAGAGAATGCTGCCTGGCCTCTCTCCTCCCTTTTGGTGGCCCTACGCCATCACCTTCTTGACTTGTATGTGAATCACTCCAGTGCCTGCCTCTGTCTTCACATTGCCTTCTCCCCATGCATTTTCTTCTCCTGTGCTCCTCTTGTAAGGACACTTACATGGGGGAGGGAGATCTATCTAGCTACAGTATCTTTCATGCTACTGATGACCAGGTTGATTCTGCTGATCTGACTGGTCAGGTGGTGTCCTCCCTCAGTGCTCCATGGGTGTTCCTCCCAAAACTGTTCATTTGGTTGGAAAAGACAACCTTCCCTAATGAGTGGTATAGCTGGGGGTGTGGGGCTTCCCTGCACAGTACATTTTTTAAGCATTATTATTGGTCAAAAGGAAAATTATGCTGACATAATTTATTTCATTTTAACATGGTAAAGATTTGATCATAGAAATATGAATGTTTTTCTCTATGTGACAGTTTTATTTTGTATTTAAATAAGTTCAGATATCCAGATATGTTGGAGGGCAGCAAATTAAAGGACTATCCCAAGCAGCAAGAACTCTAGCTACACATTGCAATAAAGCAGGAATTTTCTTCAGTCAAGGGCATATGAGTTTCCCCTCAGGACCCTCCAAACCAGCACTCAAGGACACTTGTTTGTTGAACTTAAGATCCATCCAAATCCAACAGGAATTTGTCTTGAGATTTGCACATTAAATATATCCACAGTGACCCTTTCCCAAATCGGGTCATATTCACAATTTCTGGGTGGCCATATCTTTGGGGAGCACCATCCAATCCACTACAAATTTCAAAAGTTAAACAACACTATTCCCTAAGAATTAAACTCGTAAAATCAGTATGCACTGGAAGAGTTAAGTTCCCTGGGAAATGACCTTGGCCACGGGCAGGACATCTCCCAAAATGAAAGTAAATATTAACCAAATTTTTAAATCCCACAAGTGACCTACATTGTGTTTCCGTTTCATAAAAAAGATCTCCTAAAACTCAAAGTGCATTTGGACAGGCTGATGTTTAGGTTATTGTCATCTAAAGATTGGGCCAGTCACTCCCCAACTCAATCAGTCTTCCTATAAAGCTATGGGAGGTGATGGAATACAAAGCATAGAGGAGAGAGAAAGCACTGAAAAACATTTTTTCACCTTGGAATTTTTCTGAGGACTATAGTGTCAATGAGGAAAACACACACACACACACACACACACACACACACACACACCGGTAAACTTCGATTTACCAAGACACTCCCCATCGCAATCATTTTCTGCAGACCCTTTGGAAATCAAGATTGCTTTGTACATTAAAAATATTTCTTTTTCTAATGCTGGATTTGTTCTGATTCTTAAGACCATAGCTATTGCCAAAAGTCAGGTTTTTTTGTAACAATGAAAATGTTTTGGTGGCTTACTCTTTTTTGCCCTGCCCTCATGAGTTTGCTATCGTTTACCCTAGGGCATAAGCTGATTTCATGGTTATCCTCATCTGGGAAAAAAGCAGGGTTTTATTCCATGAATCAGGCCTCTTCTACCTGAGCATCCTGAATCAGAAGTCTTGATATTCTACAAATGTTCAGTCCTATGCATCTCACATCTCTCTCTGCTTCTCCCCTCCCCAACTTTTAAATAGATTTAACTGCTTTAACATAGTGGAAAATTCGTTACGGTTTGCTTTGGGTTGAGTTGGCTTGGATTGCATTGGGTTGGGTTTGGGTTGGGTTGGTATGGGAGATTGAATCCAGAAGTGTTGAACTACATGCTCAACCCTTTTATAATCTTGAGACAGAGTGTCACTAAGTCTTCCAGCCTGGTCTTAAATGTGTGATCCTCCTGCCTCAGCCTCCCAATAATTGGGATTTGAGGAGTACACCCCCCAGCAGAAAGTCTTTCTGTGAAAGGATTTTGTATAAATATAAATTTATCCAGAAAGAAATTTCTATTTCTCATATACATGCATGTCAGTTACTTTGACCAGGTCTGGAGTTTGCATGCCTCATCTAGACAAGGACCTTAGAGCACAACCGCCAATAGTGACAGCTATTGAGTGCTGGTTCCCTGGATCCAGTGGCCCCTAGGTGATCCAGCAGTATTAGCAGCAGCCCTAGCCCGCCTTTGCAGTTCACTTTGACTCTCTCCCCACACTCACTTCCACTTCAGCCCCCATGAAACATCCCTGCTTCTGGATCTCGTGGCACTGGAGCCAGTGCCTATACCAGTTTCTGTGTGGCTTCATTTGTTAGAAACTTGGTCCCCAGCATTGCCATGTAGGGACTGATGGAACCTTTAAGAGGTGGGACCTAATGGGAAATAATTAGGTCATCAGGGACACTTGGCAGGAATTAATGTCATTCTCATGGGACTTTGGTTAGTTCTTGTGAAAGGATGGTTATAAAAGAGCAAACTGACCCTTTTTGCTCTTTGGCTCCCTTTCTCTCCATGCAATCTCTCCCTCTCTCATGCGCTATCACTACTGTGATGTTGTCTGCCATGAAGACTCCACCAGGGCAGAGCCTTGAACCTTAAAAACAGTGAGTGACATGAATCTCTTTTCTTTGTAGAGTTCCCAGCCTCTGGTATTTTGTTATAGCACTGGGAAATGAATGAACATAGCCTGTCTCCTGCAGATACACTATCCTCCCTCCTCTTGGCCATGGTGTGGTGAGAAGGAGCTCATCCTGCAAAGACCAGGCAAAGTCCTAGCTCTGGTGCTAACTGTGGGACCTTCAGCAACTCCTGTCCCAATCTTTTCTCAGTGCTGCCTTCCTGGCTAATTCCTCCAGGGTGTTAAAGGTATGGACTCTATAAATGACCACCTGGGTTTCAAATTCTGACTCCTCAGCTTATTAGCTATATGGCTTTGGGAAAGTGGCCCAAATTCTCTCTCCTCAGATATAATACAGGGATAACAAAGTGCCAACCATGTACAGAGTAGGACCTCAACAAGCGTTAGCCATAATCTTGCAGGTTGTAGGATCTATGTGAAGAATTGGATATGAAAGAACTTTGAGATATTCAAAGTCAAAGGGGTGGGTTATTGACTTAATATATCCTTTATATATAGCCCTTTATTTATGCTTCTTACTTCTTAGCCTTTTCAGTTCTTTTGAGACACACCCAAAGCCAAATGTGAGAAGGAAGCCCATGGTCTTTTGCAAGACCAGTGTAGAGCACTGTGGCAGCCTCTTAGGCTGGGTTCTGATATCTTCTTTCTGAGTATCATAAGCCACCTCTCTTTAAACCAGAAGACTCAGGTCTCTTCCCCAAATGTTCTGCCTACCAACTACATGATCTTGAATATATCATGTAGGGACTGCAAATTCAATCCCAACCTAGGATTTAGTGATTTAGTTCACTAAATTAGTGTCAGTCAATCAATCAATCAATCAGTCAGTCAGTCATTCAATAGCTAGAAATGTAGCTCAGCTCAAAAGCCTTGGGTTTCAATCTCTAGTACCACAGAATTCAATCAAACAAAATTTAAAACCCTCCCTGCCCCCTCCAAGAGCTACTGAAGTTTGGAAACAAAGTGCTTCACAAACTCTCAAGTGCCCTAGACACACAACCAAAAACGATGCTTAGAAGAGAAGATAGGCAGCTGAAAAAAAGGATCAGATTTTATTCATCTTTTGTCCGATCCCTTCCTTCCATAAGCTCTTTCCAGCACCTTTCTAGTACCTTTAACTCACTCAACTTGCTGGAACAACTTGAGGCTGGGGAAGAGGTTGTGAGAAGGGAGTCCATAGCCCTTGTGGGTTTCCATTCCCCAGAGCCCTGACATCCATCTCTCTGCACTGTGTAGGCTGTAAGGAGCTTGCCAAACACGTCACACATGAAATCACAGGGCCACCAGGAGGTGGCCTGGGGTGAGGTCAGGGGGAATGTACTAATTTTGTGAATTGCATGGTGCCATTACATACACACATGCACACACACACGCGCACACACACACACACACACACACGCACGCACGCACACACACCCATGGGTGATCATAAGGCAATAGAGAGAAGGAAAGAAAAAGGAGACCATTTCATGTGAGTGGAGTTACATGTCCTGCCAGATGGCTCATAGGCCTGGGGCCAGCCCTGAGCAAAGCTGCAGTAGGAAATTTGGTTTTTATTGCTGTCACTCGCTCCATTTCATCATCCTCTCCATCCCCACACCAAGCCTCCCTCACTCCATCCTCTAACATGACCACTATTCCCTCTGGGAGCTTCAGTAGATCATGACCTGGGTCTTCCCTTCCTCCCCCATTCCAAGACCCATCCCGTCATCTCCCACCAACATCCCCCATGCCAGCAGCCAGCCAATCTTACTGTTGTCCCTTATTACTATTGCACCAAGTAGCTCCTTCCGGACATCAGAGCTTGAATTTCATCTTTTGTTACCACCACCTGACCTCAGACCTTCCCTCCAAGGAAGGGCAGAGTTCTAGAAGTCGAGAACTGTGTCTTGCCCTTACAGTGTCCATTTACAAAGCTCAGCCACGTCTGATCATGGAAGATGAACAGGAACTTTCACTTCATGTGAAACAGTCACAGAGTCAGTGTCTCTCCAACAACTGAGTGGGGTCAGGAGACTTTACGGACTTTTGAGGTGCAGGGAATGAAATCCTTAAAGCAGATGGATCCTTACTTCTCAGGCAATATCATAGAACCCTAGAATTCCAGTGGGTAAAAGTCAGGTTTAGCTACTTTATCTATCTGCCTGTCTGTCTGTCTGTCTGTCTGTCTGTCTGTCTGTCTATGTATCTATCTATTTATTGCTACCAGGAATCAAATTCAGACTTATTTATTTATCTATCTATCTATCTATCTATCTATCTATTTATTGCTACCAGGAATCAAATTCAGAACCTCATGTTTACTAGGTAGGCATTGTGTCACTGAGCTACAGCCCCAATTCTTGTAATGTGTTGGTTAGTTTCAAAAGTATTTCAAAGTAACAAAGTGGAGGAGGAGAGGGAAGAGGGGACAGTAACACACTCAGATGTTTTTGTATAAATTTTATCAAACTTGAGGGAACACATGATTTCTATTTTATGCAGACTCTACCAAATCATGGGAAAATTAAGAAAAGCAACTTGTATATGAGGTTAATATGACATTCATTCCAAAAGTAAACCAGGACAGCACAAGTGATGAAAAGCCATATTCAAGGACACATATGGAAATAGTCCTGAGTGAACTAACAAATTGAATGAATATAGAAAAATATATCATAATGAACTTAGTTTGAATACAAGAATTTGAGGATGGTTATAGAGCTTTGGATAGATATAGTATGCCATACTAACTAATCAGAGGAGAAAATGGATATGCTCATGTCAATGCAGAAAAAGTTTTAAAAACATCAAATACACCTCAATAGTTATTCGTCATAAAGAAAAAGAAGTCTTGGCAAACCAAGTATTGTAGATAATTTGTCAACGAGACAGAACATATCACATCATTAGAATAAGAAAGTTTGGGGAATTATTACATGTAAAAACTAATGCATTTCTATAAATTGCTAATAGTCAATGATAACATGTAGTAGAGAAAAAGAACCTATTCGCTGGAGCAGTACAATTTGGAAGAACCTTAGAGCTACATTTGGTGAAAGAAATACGTGCAAGACCTTCACCCAAAAAATGTACAACTCTCATCACTTATCTAAGATAAGGAGCTGTGATAAAAACCATCCCCAAACTTAGCAGCCTTTAATCAGTTACTTTCCAGGCCGCTAGTCTACACTTAGATGGGCAGTTCTTTTGCTGGACTTGCCTGGGGACACTCATGTGCTGCAGATGGAAACGTAAGGAGAGTCAGTGAGGAGCACTCAGGGAACAAAAGAAGTTCCCTTGAGATCAAAAATATCGTAGAATGATAAGTGATTTAAATATCATAAGATGAATTAAAAGTGATTTAAAATAGAGGATGATCAAGGACCATTAATACAGCTCAGTGGACTAAGCATCTGCTTAGGCAAGTGCTGGGACCAGGGTTTGATCTCAGGCACCACATTCCGCACTGGCCCTGCTCCCAGGCACACTGAGATGGCCACTGAAACCAGACGTGGTGGTGCATTACTATAATTCCAGCACTGAGGGCCCTGAAAACAGGAGGGTCACTATGATTCTGAGCTGCATAGTGAGACCCTTTACCAAATACATAAAATATAGAATGATCAAAAAATATAGAGTGAAGGGCCGGCGAGATGGTTCAGTGGTCTAAAGTGCCTGCTTAGGAAAGCTCAGGCAACTGCAGGGACTGCGGTTCGATCCCTGGCACCACATGCTGCACCAGCCCCACCACTAGGGCAGGCTGAGCCAGCCACAAAATAAAGAAACAAACAAACAAACAAACAAACAAAAACAAGCAAACAAATAAAATTTTAAAAAATATATAGAGTGAAAACATCATGGAATGAAAAATTCAATAGATGCATATGAGGAAAAAAGGCAAGGAAAAAGGTGAAAAATAGAAAAGATCAGAAAGTCTTTAGACTTTTCTGTAACACTATTAGAGGCTGGAATCTAATACTGAATGCCTTCAAAATCCTGAAGCTAAAGTATTGCCAATTGAGAAATCCATAGCTATGCAAAACACCAGTCAATTGTAAAAAAGGAATAGATATCTTCAGACATGGTATATCTCAAATATATACCTTCTGTGGTCTCTTTGTAAGCAGCTACTGAAAGGCAGCTCCAAGGGGGATCAGCCAATACCAAGGACGCCATGAGAGATGGCAGATCCAATGGGAGAGAAAGAGGGCTGGTGGAAAGGGAGCTGGTGACGGAATGAAGTGGAGCTACCACCATGCAGGGAGTTCAGAGGCTTCTGTGTTGGAGCACACAAGCAATCTCAGAGAGACTTCTCAAAAAATGAAATTGCTTCCTGATGACTTCGAAGGACAGAACTGAACAGTTGATGAAGATTTTTGGAACTGAATTGCATATGTATAAATAGAATACTAAGTAAACAAACAAAAAAAAGATGATAATCTCCAAGAGAACCAAAGAGTTGTATGAACAAAGAAAATCGTCAGTTTGCTACCTGGTTGAACTGTATGCAGGAGCTTCTATACAGGCATATAAATCCCCAAAATAGTGCAATGAAAATTAGGATACAATCAGATTGGGAACAGAAGAAAGGAAAGGTATACATGGGATGAAGGGGCAGAGATGTTAAGGAGAATAATGTTAAAATGTAATGACTGCAATTGAAAACTTAACAGGTCGGAATATAAATTTAGATATATAATTCGAAGACCTAGAAATAAGTTCCAAACTACTCAGAGTTTAAAACTGTTGCCCTCTGGAGGGACAAGTGGAGAGAAAAGAAGGGGCTGCTATTTTTCATATCAAAGCATGTAAAATGTTTTAACACTTTACAAATGAATAACCTTAACACATAAACTTTCAACGTAAGAGTTTATTTTAAAGTCATTAAATGCTGACATAATATAGTCTCCTACATCTCTGACAGGCTTGAAAAGTGGTGAGCTGCTGTGAGGTAGTAGATATTTGTTAGCTAATGAGGCGCAGGAACAATTGTGCAGGTCAGTATTTATAACCTGGTTGATATTTTGAAATGTCACTGCTCTGTCATATGTGTTCAATCTTCCAAATTGTTTGCACTTATTTAGCATAACTTGTATCAAAATTGAGAAAATATTCATACTGCCACACACACACACACACACACACACACACACGCACACACACACAAAGCCAACAATAGTCAAGGAGATTGAAAAATGAAATGTCCTGGGCTTGCTTTATCAGACATGAAACCTTTACAGAAAAATGCATTAAATGTAATATTTAGCTGAAGAGACTAAGACATAGGTCCCTCAGAAAAGCAAATTGCAACACAGTAACAAATACAGATTTAATCTCTGTCCCTGTGTCCTGGCATATGGGCCCTAAAACTCCTCTACACAGGAGTACTACAAAAAACGTCTTTGTCCTAACATTTGTTCTTTGACCCTGACATGGAGCATCTAAGATATTTGTAATGTCCTTGAGATAGGAACATCTCTTGTTCAGATGAGGCTATGCTTGGTGGGCTCCAAGAAAGCCTCATGATGGGAGCTATGGCGACAGAGCCAACCCTGTGATTAGAGGGTTCATTGATGCCATAAGCTCCAAGGAGGGTACTGGGGCTGAAGGCTGAGTTGATCACCAACCAATTGCCAGTGATTAAAGGAAACAGTACCTGTATAATGAAGCCATTATAAAACCCAAAAGGTTTATCAGCTATATGATGGCCCGTGTATTCAGATGGTAGCTAGTTCAGGGTGTGCGGGCATGGGAGCTTTGAGGCCCTACTCACCCGCCTTGCTCCAGGCAGCTCTTCCATCAGGCTGCTCATCTGTATCCTTTTTAGTAACCTTTGTAATAAATGGGTAAATGTAAGTAAGCCTTTCCCTGATCCTGCAAGCTAGCCTACCAAATCAATGCACTCAAGGAAAGGATGGTGGGATTTATACCCAGTCAGTCAAAAGCACAGGTCACAATCTGGAACTTGCAGTTGGTGCCTGAAGGCAGGGGTTAGGGGCAGATAGATTTGCGGGACTGAGCCCTTAATCTATGAGATCTGCCACCATCTCTGTGTTGATAGTTCTAGAATGGAATTGAATTGTGGGACACCCTACTGGCATCCACTAGAAAACTGATTGTTGGTGGGTGAGCCCCATATACATTTGTGGGGCCAGAGGTGAAGTGTTCCAAGAGTATAGTAGGAGAAAAACTGTTCTATGCTCAAACAAGACTGTGTAGTGGATGTCCTGTAGTTGAAAGACTGAAGCAGGGAGCGAAGGGAATTCTGGCAAGGTGAGCAACTGAAGACTACAATAAAGTAAGAAAAGATGGTGATAGTAGTAGGAAGAGGATAGGACTGAGTCCAACAGACATAACAACACTCACAACTCACTGCGTTTTGGAGATCAAGAAGAGGCATCAATGGGTTTCTAGGTGTCTACTGTTGGTTGGAGACTGGAAAGATTTGTGCCACTATTAATAGCTACATGTAATACTGGAGTAACAACAGCATTAGATGAAATAGAATTATTTGCATTGTGTTTATGCTTAAAGCTATGTGCCAAACAAGGTGTAAGTAGAGATGTCCAGTAAAAAGTGACAAACACAGATCAAGGAAGAATGAGACTCAAGCATGGTGGTGGCACATATCTTTAATTCCAGCTTCTCAGAAGGCCGAGGCAAGAAGATTATGAATTTTAGACAAGCTTGGGCAATTTAGCAAGACTGCATCTCAAAAATAACAATGTAAAAAGGACTGAGGATATACTCAACATTCCCTTAGCTCAATTCCCAGTACTGCAAAATAAAAGGGAAGGAAAGAATGAGCAGAGGAGGGAAGGAGGTAGAAAGAAATTTGGAGAGTCCTCAGTGGATGACCTTAAGCCCCCTGTTAAGTACCATGCTACTCTCCCCTTCTTTGCCACCATAGAGTTTGTCACAATTCATTGTAACCCCTTATTTCCTCATCAGGTTGTACAACTTGTGATGAGAGAGTCAGTGTCTAGTTCACTGTATTTTAATGTCTGGAACATATTTGGTTCTTTATTGAGATCCTAAGAAGCAAAAATAGCCCATGACAGAAACTAGGGTTATAGCAAATGAAAGACAAGATCATCAAAATTGCTGACAAAGTAACCAGCAGAGAAACAGAAGGAGCTACACAGAGAGCTACATAGAAAGAGGATGCCTCAAGTAGCCCAACTGTCCAGAAGCTCTTGTTCCAGATGGGTGTCTTAGCCCAGTCCTTCTTAGGAAACTGCCCCACCCACAAGCTCAGTACCACATTAATGCCTCCCCTGCAGATGCTGATGAGAGCAGAAGTGGACACTTGATCCAAGGCGGTGTCCATCAAAGGTCAAGCTTCAAAGAAACATGGAGAGGAAGTCAGCACCATGACCAGCCGAAGCCGTGGGCCATATGTAAGCGAGCAGGAACTCCAGGTAAGTAGAGGGCACTTGTGAGCACGGAGGGGCCTCTATTCCTTGTGACCTTGTCATTGTCAGCTCCAGCCCTGCCATTCCTGGCTTTACCTTAAGCTTTTTTCCCTTCAACTTGTTTGAGTACACTCCTATATTTCCTACTTATCCAGCTTCAACCAGGACTTTTTAAATTATATTTATTATTTAGATAATAGGTTTAAGGAAAATAAAATGTCTATGAACTTATAAAAAATTTCCTTGACTCATTAAAAACGTAAAACATAAATACCTTTATTTGTTTTATCTCCTTTTTTCAATTGTTTGTACATTTTCTCTCTTAATTTCTTACCTATTTCTTCTTTTTTGTTGTTCTTCCAATTTTACATGCATATATGATAATATGAATAACTGGTTGGAAAACAACACTATGTATTATAACAAGTACTATGAAATTCATATTACTTTGTTGAGTGAAATGCTGTATCACTTGTTTTCTTTATATTTTAATTCTAAGTTGTACTCTCTTTAAAAAATATAAATAAATAAATAAGTAAATAAATAAAATTAGTAGTACAAAAATATATACAATGTTCACTTGCTCTTGGAACACCCTTATTTAGAATTGGTCTAAGCACCCGCTTAGCAAGCGCAAGGACCTGGGTTCAGTCCTGGCACTACATGCCATGCAGGCATGGTGGCACATGCCTGTAACTCTAGCACTGGGAAGTTGGAAACAGGAGGCTCACTATGAGTTCGAGCTGCCTAGTAAGACCCTGAACCAGACACATAAAGTTTAAAACAACAATAGAATTGGGAGCTAAAGAGCTCCTTAGGATCAGCTGACCAGCAAAGGGCTAGACAGCTTATAGGCGTATATGAATACAGTGGCTCAGCAAGGTTCTCAGTCCAGGGGCCTGGCCACAGTCTTCCCCTGTCCCTGACCCTAGGATCAGGGTCCCTACAGAGTCCTCCAGCAGGTTCAACTGCACTAGGAAATGCCCAAGTCAGAAAGGTGGTTACAGGAAGTAAAGCCCGCCTACATTGGCCATTCACAACCACTACTTCAAAAGTGAACACTACCCAGGACTCTATTGGACAAAATTCTAGGGTTTGGTGCATTTTCAAAGTCACAGCAAGTGGAGACCTCAGAGCTCGCACTTTAATGCTGAATGAAAGCAGTGTGACTATGTGTGCCCAGGGTTTGGGATTTCTCTGAAGGGAGCTCCCAGTCCTCCCAAACTGGCTCAGGATGTCCAGCCGGCAGCCACGGTAGGCTTCCTCCACCACAGCCCAGTATGCCAATTGAAACATGACCTCCTGCCAAGAACCTGGGATGCTGCTCAGATCCAGGCCTTGGGGGCCAAGGGTAGATCTGTGCCAAGATCTCCAAAGCCTGGCTCCTCCCAAGCTCTCTTCTTGCAAGGCTCTGGCCTTCTCTTTGGAAAAGTGGCCATCAATCTTCTGAGGGTTCCTGACAGTGGCTGAGCCCTGAAAACTGCGAGCTCAGCGCCGCTGTCAGCTCCTGGGCTGCGCTCTCTCAGGGGGCCAGTTTCTCTGTGGCATCTGCAAAAGCAGTTACTGGTTTGGTTGCGGTCTGACTTTGCAGCTGAGCTGGCTCCAAGTGCCACGTCTTCAAGTGCTACATTATTCAACAACTACTCCAGCCCAGATACTCAGGGAAGGTGACAAGGGGACCCACTTACCTCCTCACCTGGTGCATTTCTTGGGACTCCAAACCTTGGAATGAATGGAAAAATATCTGTGTTGTTGCCTGCAGTTCTGACGGTGATGATGACTAACGAAATGAGAACATTGGAGCCTGTATGATGCCTTCCTGGGAAATGTTTTTCTGGGCTTGTGTCAAATGATCTGTCTAGTGATGTCGTTGGCCTCCACAGCCTACTTGGAAGGAGCAAAGGCGCAAATCTCCTCTCTGTTTTGCACATGGAGAAGCTGAGGCTAAGGGAAGTCACATAGCTGTAGGGAAAGAGATTATAAGGCAACAAAGCAGGCTAACCTGAGAAATGCCAAACTGATGAGTTCATTTTCTTTACACAGGAACACTAGGGGTAGGGCTAGGAGGGTAGAGGCACTGAGAACAGGGTCCCTCTGCAAAACTCATGTGAGTGACTTCAAACTTACATGTGTATCTCCAGCCTCCACGTCTAGCACTCTTGTTCCAGTACCCCAAAACCTAGTACAAGAGGTCCAAGTCCAGAAAGGGTTCCCTAGTCACTCCTGTCCCCATCCAGCCCTCCCATCTGAAGATGATCCCCCAGCCTCCTTTACTGTCCCCACATTCCTCTTAGTGGTCTCTCAACTAGCTCATCAGCTGCCCTGCCCTAGATTTGGGAAAGCCCAATCTTACTGTGTTCTCATTGTTTGCCAAATGATGGTGTTACAAGCACAGCCTCAGGGGCAAGATCAAAGCAGACAGTCATTTGGAACTTGAGGGAAAGCTTTCTTGTTTTCCGTAAGAACCAACCAAGAAAAAAACAATGCATATCTGAAATGCCTGCTGGCACAGTGTGGCTTCCTCTTCAAGTATTGGGAGGTGGCTCTGAGGTTTGCTTCATGCACACAATAGATGTGGGAGGAGCCCCTAGACAGCTGACAAGGCTGAGTCACCCACAGGGAGCTGCAGGACCCATCAAGCCTGGGGACTCCCCAGCAGCTCTCTACCTGGAAGCTTCCTCCACCTGTGCCAAGGTCCTTTGGTCATGATCACCAGGAACGGCAACCCAAAAAGCCCTCCCAGGGCATGTTCCATCCACTCAGTGCCCCAGACACCACCTCCTTGGCATTAGCTATATTGAAAACCATGAGGGAGACTCAGATCCTGGGATCCCCAGTCTGACTGATTTGAGACTTTGAGCAAAGGATTTTTCATGTTCTTTATCTCAGTGTGTCCTTGTAAAAGAAAGAAATTGGACCGACTGACCTCTAAGGCTTCCTCTAGTGTGGTCTAAAATTGCAGTTAGTGTGTGGGCTTGATTCTTACATGGCTAGGTTTCCACGTGTGTGTCTTGACCCATGCATGATCATTTGCCCCTGAGGTGGACAACATAATTATCTGCATCAACACCTCCTAACTAGAGAGTGGCTATATATCTCCTCCAGGAAGTGGCCTGGGTAGGTTGAAGGCTCAACAAAGAACATAGGAAGTATCTTTGAATTTTCTAATTTCCCTTGCAGCATGTGCACATTTGTATGTACACACACACACACACACACACACACACACACACTTTTACTGAGTTTCTCAAAACCGTAATTTGGTTTCCAAACCTTTGAACAAAGTGACCCTCTCTGAGAGTCAGCTTGAGTCCTCTGTAGTGACCTGAAACTGGTATAGGAAGCACTAACCCATAGATATCTGCAGGGATAATGTAAGGACAACAGGGCTAAAAATTCATCTTTCTGTCCAACCAGAAATCCATGATCATATATTCATTCTTTTCTATCAAAATGCAAATTCCCTGGGGAAGGGGCTAAAAGTTGAACAACAGTGACACAAATACAAGACTCTGTGCTTGGGTCTGAGAAGGTGGTTACACACCCGAGTCTGAGGCTGCTTGGATTAGCAGTAGCTGGTGAGACGGCTGAGGACTTGAGGAAACATCAACTAAGTCAACACAGTGACTCCCATGTGTTCTCTACATCAAGGACATAGCCTCGGCTCTGGGTAGGTCCCTGTAAGAGCTGCAAACAGAACTGGAAACACTGTGCAAGGGTACTTGGCTAACTGGACAGAGATCACAGGTGTGTACCACATGGGAAGTGAAGGAACAGCCAGAGGGGCACTGGGTTGGACATTCCTGGTGGTTGTCACAGGATGGGTTTGGGGCCCTTGTAGCTCCATAGGGCAGTATGCAGATTTGGGCTCCATGGAGGGATGTCCAGCATCATGGGAAATGGAGATGCCCTGGTCCTGGGAGAGTCGGGTGAGAGCCTGAGGCTATGGAGCAATGGGATCCTGTAAATCAGCGTTGCTCCTGCCCTCCTTTCTCAGAAGGCCTTCTTGCCCAATGTGGGAAATGTGGCCAGCAGACAGTTTCTAGGGTTAGCATTTCACTGTCAGTCTCAGCTGCATGGAGCTTGCTCCTCCAGGGCACTGAGGCAGCTCTGGCCATGAAGGCCTGTTGTACATTACTCTGGCAGGCAATATCTTGGAGCCAGGTCAGCCAAGGTTCTTTGGGATAGTTTTTCATTTTGGTTTTGGTTTTTTGCATCATTGTCAGCTTCTTCTGTACCTTAAATTCCATTTCAGGATTTGCTTCTAAAAACCCTTCCTGAGACAAAAGGGATGGGTCACCCTGAGTTCCAAGAGATCTGCCTGCCACTTATACCTTAATGTGGCTGAATTCACTGAAATCTTTACATGGAACAAGTTGATACAGTGCACATGTAGTCTAAAGGGAATGGAAAAGAAATAAATCATGGCACAAGGAAGTTAAGTGACAATTGATTAAATTGTACTCTTTAAGTGGGCAAATTTTATATTACGAATTATATCTCAGTAAAGCAGGTTTTTAGGACACAGAGATAGCTCAGCAGTCTAGGTGCCTGCCTAGGCAAGTACAAGGACCTGCGTTCAATCCCTAGCACCATATGCTACTCTGGTTCCACCCTGGGTGCTCTGAGCCAGCTACCAAGACTGGGCGTGGTGGTACCCTCCTATCATCCCAGACCTGGGGAGGCTGAAACAGGAGGACCACTATAAGTCCAAACTATGTAGTGAGACCCTGTACCAAATACATAATAAATGAATGAATGAATGAATGAATGAATGAATAAATAAATAAATAAATAAATAAATAGAACAGATTTTTAAATGTTGAGAGAGTGAATGGAGTTGGTCCACTGAAATTAGTGAGCCCCTGCTAGGCTATGCTAGGGAACTCCACCAGCATAGCCCAACACCAGGAACTGAAAAGATCATCAGCAATCTGCCCCCATGCAGCAGACTGTGTGTGCACAAAGGATGGACAAACAGCCCCGGGAGGCTCTGTTGGCCTTGTTTTCATCCCTGCCAGTCAGCTCCTGAGCCTTAGAACAGGGCTCTGCAGACTTGACTGGAAAGAGCTGTAGAGCAGGGGTTTTAGGCTAACTATGAGGTCTCTGTGCAACTAGTTAATCCTGCTGCTATTGTGCAAAAGCAGACACAAGACAATGTGAGAGCAAGTGGACATGGCTGTGTTTCAGTAACATTTTACTTACAAAACAATGAACAGATGCGGCCCACACATTCTGGTTTGCTGACCTTTGTCCTAGACTCATAGGCTAATCTACTTTGAAGGTTTTTCTCTATTGGATACCTAGCCAGGTGTTGTGTTCCCTTACTTCCATGCCTACCTGAAGAAGAGGGATCACTTGAGCTAGATATAGTTCACATATTTTAGCTCAACTGGGACCAGAGATTCATAAAACATGATTTCTGCTCTCAGTAGACTTTCTAGCTCGGAAAACATGTAAATAAACAGATAGTTCTCCTTCATCTCATGAGGGATGTAGGTATATAGGTGTATGTTTAGGTTAAAAGTATCACTAACCATGTCAGATCATTAGTGTGGAAGTCCTGGGTCAGTTGGCTGTTGTGGTGGGCTAGCTAGTGGCATCTGTGATCTCTCTCTGCCATAGTTTTTGCACATCTACAGAGAACTTGCTTTATTTTTTTATCTAGGTTTATTTCTGGATGACTCCCCACCCCCTCAGCCTTATGTACTTATGGGTAGGGCTTCGAGGAGGTGATTGGATTGTGCGATCATGATTCTTAGTGATGGATTAGTCCTGTCTAAGTTACTTCTCTCTCATTGCTGAGAAGAAGAAAAAAAAAAACCTGAAACCTAAAGTTAAAAGGAGAAAGGTTTGTTCAGCTCACAGTTTATAGAAGTTTCAGTCCATAATTGGCTTGCTCCAATGCAGAGCAACATGAAAGAATGATGTCATAGAGGAGACACAGGTCATGATGGGTAGAAGATAGCAACTTAAGCAAATGGGCCAACCACAGCTCTTTCTGTCCCTTATATCTTATCCAGGCTACTTAGGTTGAGGAGCACTCACACCTTCAACCCTAGTGCCCTTGATCCTAGTATTGTGCCATGAATCAGTCCCAGCATCACACACTCTAGATCCAGCCACCTCTAAAAAAGCCCCACCTATGACCATATGAGGCTTGGAGGAGACAGCTAAATACAAGCTATAACAAGTCCACTGATGGATTTATAGCTAGCTGAAGCCTTGTTAAAGGAGGGGGGACCCTGGAGGTATGGCCCAGAGGGGTATGTTTCTTCCTTATTCCTTTCATCTGATCTCTGCTTCCTGCATGTCATGCGAGCCTGCTTCCCTGTAAGCCTCCTCTGCAGTGCCCCCTGCCATGCGGCCCTGCCTTGAAGCCAGCCAACATGGGCTGACACCTCTACAAACTAAGAGCCAAAATAAAACTCTCCTTTAAGTTGAAGGTGTCAAGTATTATGTCCTGTAGACGAGAAAGTAACTAAGACACTTGCCTTTTCAAATTATTCTTGGAAACAAGGAGAAACATAATTCCAGTTTGTTGCTAATCCAGATCCAACAGGCATTTTCTTGGTATATAACCCAAGAAGTGTCCACCAGAGGGAAAGGTACCACAGTGCATGGGAAGGCTATGCACTGGGTACGGCTTCAGATGTGACATTCCAGTACCCTGGGGCTGCTTAGTGTATTTCAGCCTTTCCTTCTGCTGGGCCAGGACCTCACCACTGGCTTTCTCCTTTGATGAGAGTCTGCCTGCCCTCCCAGTCTCTGGTGCCCACCAGGGCACTGTGTTGGGATGCCCTCTGGTTACCAGCCAGGTTGAAAACCCCGGATGCCTTTTAGGCAAGGAGACCAGACCTGCTGGAGTTGGAGAACAGAGTAGGGGAGTCCAAGGCAGGCATTTCTACCAGCTCCCTCCTCCTTTGCCAACACAAACTCAAATCCTCCCTTGAAATTTGGAATGCATTCAGAACTTGTAGGAGGAGTCATTTCTATTCCTATTCTATACCCTTTGTTCTCTCAAAGAGGGATAGTTCATAAGGTCACACGCAGCACTTAAGTTCTTTTAAGGTCAGTGAAGATTCAACAGATGGTGATTTCCTTTGGGGAAACCATCCTACATAGCTCCCTCTGTGCCATTCCTGTTCTGTTAGTGTCTCACACAGCTGAGATCTCCTGGGAAGAGTGAGTGCCCAGCCCAAAGGCTCAGGAATACTGATTCACATACCAAGGAGAGCCATCCATGGAGAAGATATCCATTTCTCGTGAGTATTTGCTGTAGCTGAAGGTCGCATGCTTGTCACCTTCAATAATGTTGCCCACACCTTTCCTTTCTCCCCAGAGGCCAGGGGCATGGCCCATTCCCTAAGTTGTGCTGCTGATGTCTGTTACGCTGGCTGTACCTGCTGTTGGCCCAACTGCAGTAAAGCCTGCCTTCAGTTCCAGGGCCCTGCCTCTCTCAATGGCCTATCCTTTCCTCCCCTCCCCAGGGGGTCCACTGTCCTATGACATTCACACTTCTTCCTTCTCTCCCACTTTTAAAATCCACTCTCTGTCTTCTAAAACCCTGTGTGCTCTGTTGTCCCCAGTGCCTTTTCTCCAGGGAGACTTGCTTCTTCTAACCTGTTGTTTTGTTTTCAGAATACTGGCTTGTGAGCCAATGAGGCCTGTATTTTCATTCTAACCCTGTCCCCAGAAGCCACATGACATTAGACAAGCCTCTTTCTCTTTTAATAACAGGAGGACTGGGTGTGGTTAGTGGTTCTCCACTTGCTGTACATTACAAGCACTCAGGAAGTTTTTCAAAACACTGTTTCAGGGAGCTGACTCCAGAAAATCTGATCTGATTGAGGTGGAGCAATGTGCTGCCACAAGAATTGGTTATAAACTCTCTAGATCATTCTTACATACTGTAAAATTGAGCTCCTATTTAGGGCACACTGTCTAGCAGAGGGCTTGGAACTGTGGGTAGGTAGGGAAGGGGGAATCTCAGAGCTCTCAACACTGTCTGTTACTACTTGTCTGTACGTGAAGCCAGCACTAGGCTCTGGAAATACACACAGAGGGCCCACTGATAGCCAAGGTTGATGGTTGGAGGAAATGGGCTTGCTATAGAGACTGAGCAGAGCCTTTTCCTGACATCTGCATGGAAGTGTGGCCCCCATGAAATCTGGCACGACTGAGCAGTAGTCAACATCATGTTCAGCACTGGGTCTATCTTGTAATTAATGTTGGTGTTTATAGGAAAAGGAGGTGCCAAGTCCGGGCAAGTCCAGAGCTGGTGTGGCTTTGGAAATAGCGCCCAGACTAATCTTGACATTCCTGCCCACCTCCCATGAGTCAAGAGCTAACAAGGCCTTGTAGCA